>MKEJ01079226.1:0-13346 GCA_001753735.1 Embelia ribes | reverse complement strand
ACTCTCCACTTTAACAACTCTTCATAACGACTTCAATCCTCACACTCTTACGATACTTCCCGACACATTTCCGCACCAATATACATTCTTATTAGCAACTTCCCAATAAAAATTTTCTCTGGGGCGCTACCTTGGACCTAACAACCTTACCGGGAAGGTTAAGAACCGTAGAAATTGCAATTGTTACCACGCATCATACCACATATTAATAATATTATATTGGGCTATATAATATTATTACAATATGAAAAATTAACCCGGAATTTTCAGGACATTACATAGACGCCGGTCCTAGTCTTTTAGAAGTTGAAGTCTTATTGTAACATTCCGAACTTTTCAAGGCATTTTTTTAAAAAGTCCTAACTTATTCTTTTCCATTCCATGAAAGAAATTTATTTTCTTCACAATTTATTATATTATTCCAAATAAATCAACACTTAAACTTTTAAGTTTGTTGATTTATCATCCCAATTCAAAATACTAATCTTAAGTAGTAACTTAAAATTGAGTTTAGGTTCCGGATAAAATCTTGTTATTATGAGCTTTGGTTATATATATATATATATCGAGTTAGAATAATTAACTCTAACATGAAGTGAATTTTTCATCCAAGTTCATTAATAAGATGCCATATCGTATGATGTGTTGGCTAGTTGTAATAAGTTGGCATTCCATTAATAAACTTGGGTAATATATATTGTATTATGTAAGTTGTTAAGATATTATAAGAAAATAGGAAAGACTTGGACATTTAATTGTTGACTTATAATTGGTTGTGATTATATATACAACAAAATCTTCAAGATTTACTATTGTATTTTATGGCTTATGTGGCCGAAGTTTAAGGGTTTGAAAAGTTATTTGTATACATGGTTACACATGTTAATAAAGTGTAATGTGAACATAGGAAGTGGAATTCAAATATCGCGGCTTAAGGCTAAGTAGTATCATTTGATTAGCTAGAACTTGATAACAAAGTGTACTGTGAACATAGGAAGGTGAAATTCAAATATAGTAGCTAGAACTTCATAAAATAGAAAAAAATAAAAAATAAAACAAAGCAAGAGAGATGATCTAGATCTTAGAGAGGATTAATACATACAAATTAATTATGGTCCAAAACATAGATACCGACTAGTTAAATTGGTCAATAAGGTTTGATCACATCCAACGACAACGGATACTACTTAATAATAAAAATAATAATGAGAAGACACTTTTGAATTTATTTATTAGATTGCATATATAATAGGCTTCATTTTCCTTCAAAGTTGAATTTTGAGAAGACACTTTTGACACTCTCAAACACCTCTTCCACCAGTAGCTCACCGTCAATCTAAAAGAGTGACAAACAAGATAGAAATAAGGAGCATTAATCAGTAAAACCACATAATTAACAAGATATAATTATATATATGCTTCCTTGGTTTCTAACTTTAAGTGGATAATAGTATGTTGACGTAGAATGATATATAATTATTAGTGGAAAAAGGTATAGTAGATTTAAAAAATATAACAACATTATGTTTGGGGGAAAAAGATTTGATCTCAAGCGCACTCGTGAGTCGTGGCTAAAACTATTCCGAGCATTGAAGGATAATCTTTAGGCTTGGATAGGCCAACCTGACCTTGTCCATTCCGCATTTTACAAGAACTCATATCCGATTTATATAACATCCAAAATTGGACATGGAGGGAGGGAGGACAGGAAGTTCGGTAGTCATTACATACCATTTCGACTTTTCCCAATGAGGAGTAGTGATCAACTACTGGCACGGTGAACTCATGAAAATTGTCTATTCGCTTCGGTATGGTTGCAATATTGTCATCAGCCCTACCCTGCACCATGTGCATGGCTTTGTTGCATCTTTTTTGACCATTGGAGGATTTTTAAGGAAATAAAAATGTATGAAATGAGTTGCATACCTGGTTTCTATTCAGCATGCGATTTGTCATTGTTTCATCCGAACAATTGACGAACAAAACAAACGTTGGCTCAATTTTCATCTGCAAAATGCAGCTACTTTACTAGTAAAAAGAGAACACACAAAATGGCCATCTAGGAAAAAGGAGAACGGAAAGTGCGGCTACATAACAATGGCAGTTCACACGGAAAAGCTTGAGATAATCGAGAAACAAGCTATAATTCACCCTAAAAGATATAGCATCATCCCTTTTTACACCAGCATAATTCTTCATTAAGATTGTGATCACAAAATTCAAAAACTAGCATGCTGGAAACGTACTAAAAAGAGGAACCACCAAATACAATGAAGCTAGTAATACATAGTATTTGAAATTTTTTGAAAAGCTTACAAGTTTCTCCTGCTGCAGTACGATTTTCTTCATTACGCGGGAAGCCATCAATCAGGAACTTCTTATTCTGGCTTTCCTCCATTGCTTGTTGAAGTAGTTTTATGACTAACTCCGAAGGCAAAAGCTTCCCTTCGCTCTTGAAAGCTTTGATCATTGCGCTATGAAAAACAAAGTTTCATTCATAAGTCATAAACATGGACGTCATAGGATAATAAAATCGGAGCACATTTTTACAAAACAGATTGTTTCCACATGTACAATGTGTCTTAAGAAATATGAAAAACAAGAATGAAATTACTCCTAGCAAGATGTGATATCAGAAGGACCACTATCAAAATTTTAACTTTCTTTGATTGTCCCTGATACATTTAAAAAACCCGAAGAATCAAGAATCTTAAAATCTTATAAGGTGTTGATTCGTACAATTAAGAAAACTTTGTGCTGGTGCAGCCTTATTGTTCATGAGAAATATAGACATATTTCAAGAAGTAAAATATTGTATACCTATTTTTGGATCCAGTTTGTACTTCTTTCTCAAGAAGTTCACCAACGCTCAGATGGCAAAACCCAAAATGTGCAGCAATCTTGGAACATTGCGTTCCCTTTCCGCTACCAGGACCTCCTGCAAAACATCACAAAGTAGTAACAATATATGGCATGCCAATACGCCATATACTTGTGATCTGAGAGAGAATAACACGATCCAAATAACTAATAAATTCAAGAAATAAATAAAATATATTTTACAGACAAAAATAATACTCTGCAAATAGAGAACCAAGAAGGTGTTGGTTTTTGTCTTCATAGAAAAATACTCATAGGCAGCAAACTATGTGAGGCACCATGCGCGCTATAAACAGAGGCAACGATGATGGTATTGTGTAACTGGATTCGATATAACATATTCATGTATATGCTAGGCACTAGCACAAGGATGCAATGCAATCGATACATTTGTCCCTTGTTGGTAGATATAAATAGGCCAATTCATTCAACCAAACCAACCTTATAATTTAAACTATGCTTTAAATCTAAAATCTAAACACCAATACCCTTAACACATGGAGGAAGCCACCCCCAGGAAAGATCTTGATGTCCGTTATGCTTTTCAGAATTTTCAGTTTATGTTCTGTTTTCCCCTACTTATTTCGGGACTGAAATTTGTTGTTTCAAAACTCACTCCACTATTTTCATATCATTTTGATTATCATGTCCCAAAAATCGAAACGAACGAAGTTGCTTCTTCTTTTTTTCCCCCCAGATATTAGTCCACAAACTGTTTTAGGAACCGCGCCTGAAACTTCCATGTCAGCATTTTCTTTTTGTAAAACCAAAAAAACATACCCAATGCACAATCATATAAAAGATATTCCAATCTAACCGAAAGAAATAAAAAAGAAAGACATACATACCTAAAACATAAATAACTGTTGGTGGATCGGTTGCTCTTCCTCCACTTGGTTTCTGCCCAAATAAATATGTCGTGACAAGTTAAGACTCAGAAATTTGCAGAGGTATGTATATATGTTACTATCGGAACAAACAAAATCATTATTTAAAAACATTGGAATCAGAACTTGTTAATATACACATAGTACTTTTTGTCAAAATTTGTTTCTCAATGAGCGTCTAAACGTATTAGTGAAGGAACGACGAACCTCGTGCATAAAACCATTGGAATCAGAACCATTCCCAAGTAACTCCATCAAATAACCTGAAACTGGAAAAAACCAACACTGTTTTTATACACACTAGGAGAAAAATTAAAACAAAACTTAAATTATGCCGTAAATTCAATAATAACACTGCGCACTCTTGTTGAGAATTTATTTAAGCTTCACATGCCTTGAGTTAGAGCAACATCTATGCTTCCTCTAAAAGTGGAAATAATTTGAGCCCAAAAAAAATCATTTAATAAACGGGTGAATGATTATATTAACAATGTAACAAAAGAAAAACTTATAATTGTGATTCTTTAATCAGTACTAGAAGGGAAGAATATAGCATTGCATGAATTACTATTCCACAGATTCAATACCAGAGAAGTATTTTGCTTTCAAGAGAAATTAAAATAAAGACATGATTGATTGTAATAAAAAAAAAAAAACTTTAGTTATTACTTAACACAAAATGACTGATGACATAGGAAAATGTGGGAAGTTGTTTAATTCTAAGTGGGAAATACAGTGTTACCCGAAAGCTATATGTATGTATCAAAATGAATTGCATTTTGGTCACGCATTCCTAAATATGGTACGCCTCCTTTTCAGATCATCGAATTTGTGGCCCATGGCAACCCAATACTTGATATCCTTAATATTTTTCTTGAAAAGGATTTTATTGTAATGGATTAAAAATTGAACTTCTGGGTTATAATTGTTAGTATCAAATTCGTTGTTAGAGGCTTCTGTTTGTGCCGGAACTAACTGATTTGTTAGTGCCACAATTCTAGTGAGTATCTTTTACCCCCTACATAAGAGTACAGTCCAGTCTCCTGTTTGTTTTAATATTATGCCTCGGCCTGTGCTGTGGACAGAATAGTTCCTCCGAGCTTTTTTAGTCCAAAAAAGAGTTCAATTTGTTCTGAGTGCAGATTTAAACAAATACTTTACAACTATTTTGGTTGACTGATTCCAGGCATTTACAGTCAAGTTCTGGCAATTTTGTCCGTCGAAACAAGTGTCCCTTAGTGCCACAGAGTGTCCTTCATTGAAATTATAGACCTTAGTTGTAGCTTTTCAAAGAAAAACCAAGGTGAAAGTACAGGTAGCCAAGCACAAACACTTTCAAAAATTGCATTGAACTGTTGTCAAACAACATGTCTGATACGGTACTGATTGAACTTGTGAAAACATGTCAATTGGTTCAAGGATAGCCAGTGGAATATATATTTTTGTTTTTAACTTCACTAGTCTAACTTTATATGCTTCTTGAAATGATTGCGTAGTATATGAACAGATAATTGTCATGTTAATACATGTTCGTTGTTACTTTATGTCTTTCTGCTTGTTGTATCCAAGTCCCATGTCTCGTGTCCGAAATAATGCTACTTGGAGCATCAGAATTCAGTGACCTCTAATGCACTTCCCGACCATTAATTATTTAAAATCATTGAGAAGCTATTGATATAGATAAGAACCTGGTAGCTTATTGTCTCAATGAGCTGGTATTGATAAATGTGAGAATCTAACTTATGCTTATGCAGCAAACCCATATTTTTTTTTTGATATTAACACCTTGGGAGACAGGTTTCACCTCTTATTCACTAATCGACAGTTCCAGTAACTATAATGACTTATGTACCATATCTCTGATGGCATTTCATTGAATGATGCAATGAACTTCCAGAAGTTAGTTTTTGATTAAACAGAAGCTTCAATGGTTTCTATAACTTTTGAATTTCAGCACACGGCTTCAATGGCTCGTTCTGCATTGGATGAGATGTCAAAAACTGGTGCCTTTCTAAGGACTCCTTCAACATTTCGCAATTTCATTTCACGAGACCCAAGCTCTACCTTTCCAGCAGAAGTCGGAAGATATCATCTCTATATATCTTATGCGTGTCCCTGGGCATCCAGGTGCCTCGCATACTTGAAAATAAAAGGACTTGACAAAGCCATTAGTTACACTGTGAGTATTACAACCTTTTCATCTTTTTATTTTGTTAATAAAAAATTGAACTTCCGAAGAAAGAGAGGTGATATCCCCCAGAATATTATTACTGTCCTTCAGCGTAACTGTATAAATTTATGATACACTTATGTCGCATTTTGTTGGGAAATTTGGCATCGATGTGGTTAAAGATTAATTGTGAAGACAACCTGATCCAGACAGATTAGGTGAAATACCAAACACTCGAATATGTTTGAAGTCATAACTAAGAACCTAGAAAACATGCAATAAAGTTTTTGGATCCCTTGGTTTCAAATCCTTGTGTTTCCAAAAGCACCATATTTTTTATACTTGGAAGTCTGGAGAATTAACAGCCTTTCGCAGTATTTCTAATATTATTTTATTCTCAGTCAGTCAAGCCCATATGGGGAAGAACAAAGGATTCTGATCAGCACATGGGATGGGTCTTTCCTGTCTCGGATACAGAGGAAGCAGGAGCTGAACCCGATGACTTGAATGGAGCAAAAAATATACGAGAACTATATGAGCTTGCAAGTGCAAATTACTCTGGAAAATATACAGTTCCTGTATGTGCTACGTTACATTCTTCCTTCTTCGACATGATTATTGCTTTCCTATCAGACGTCTTTCCACGTCTTTATAAAGAAAGTTAGGTTTCTGATTTCCTTTTTGTCTTTTTCCTAAAGTAGGTTTTGTGGGATAAGAAGCTGAAAACAATTGTCAACAATGAGAGCTCTGAGATCATTCGCATGTTCAATACCGAATTCAATGATGTAGCTGAAAATGCGGGTTTGGACCTTTATCCTCCTCAGTTGCAAACACAGATCAATGAGATGAATGATTTAACATATGAATCAATCAATAATGGTGTTTATAAATGTGGGTTCGCTACGAAGCAAGAACCTTACGATGAGGTAAGTACAGTGTTTAACCACGTTTTTTAATCGCCATTCTGAAACTTGTGCCTGGTTTTGAAAATCAAAAGCCATAAGCAGTACGGGTTTTTTGGTTCCATAAATAGGCTTACTTCCATATGGATCATCTTTTGAGGAGCCGAAAGCAAGCTGCTTTTGCAGGTTCTGAAACTGTTTCCAGCTCGAGATTGAAACCAATATGGAAAGACATTCTTAAGATTTCGTGGTCTTCAATTTTGGAACCAAAAAAGGCATAAAACAGGAAAAAGAAATAGAGGGATAAGAACGAAACCTCGATTACACAAGCCTAGCCCTGTCTCAGAGGCTAGTTTTGATTTTGTGAATTAAAGATTGAACTTGTTCTCATTTTTGCAGGCTGTTAAAAAATTATACGAGGCTTTGGATAAATGTGAGGATATACTCAGTGCACAGAGGTACTTATTTGGGGACACAGTTACTGAAGCAGATATCCGGTTGTTTGTGACCTTGATAAGATTTGACGAGGTATGATTGTAGAGAGACTGCTTCCAAGAGACTAATCCTTCCGTGCTCTAATTTAAAATTACGCTTAATATATTAGATAGCATCTCAAATATGATTATTTACAGATTATGTTAAAACTGAACTTATATTATCTGCAAATTTCCACAAGCATTAGATCACAAGTCGGAAATTCGGTGAAGGACATATTCAGTCATCGCTCATATCTTCAAAAGAATCCATAAAACAGATGCTTGTTTTTCTAGTTATGCTTAGTATTATAGTTTTCAAACTAAAAGAGCTTGTCAACCAGTTATATGTATATTAACATATGATATACAGGAAGAAAATGTTTTTTAAAAAGACGGGGGGTAGAAAACGACATTACAGTATCTGCATGAATATCTTTATTGATTACCCTTCTCATTTATTCAACACTAACTTCTAGACCAATTGGCTTCTCTGTCCAACCAATATGTGACCTTGATGTTAATGATAACATTTCATCTTTAGTCACTATATGTTTTGTAAATTCTAACGATTTTTTGATAGTTTTCCAAGTCAACTTTTCACTCTCTCTTGGCTATGTCAGAAGTTTTGGTGCGCTCTTTCAACTATAAATACTTTTGGCTTCATACAATATTCATAGACTAAGAGCTGTAAAAGGCATGTGGAACTGAAATTAGTATGTCTATTGAGGGCAGAAAAAGGAGAAGAAAAAGAGAGTTTAATCTTTGTGCGCTATACAGTGCCTTTCGCTCGTTTATTCATGAGATGTCGAACTGGAGGAGCTGTTTTTCCAGAAGAAAGAAAACCACTAGTGGCTTGTTGACTTCTTGTAATTTGGATTTGGGGGGTCATTGGCTTTGTAGAACATTGTTCTTCTTCACTGAAATGAAACTTTTGTGTTAGTGTTCTTCTCAAATTAAATTGTCTCTGAAGAAATGAAATTCAAATGAGTGCAGGTTTATGCAGTTCACTTCAAGTGTAACAAGAAATTGTTGCGAGAGTACCCAAACCTATTCAATTACACCAAAGACATATTCCAGATTCCGGGGATAAGTAGCACTGTCAACATGGAGCACATCAAGCGCCATTATTATGGAAGCCATCCTTCCATTAATCCTTACGGTATTATTCCTTCTGGTCCGAACATCGATTATTGTGCTCCTCACAACAGAGAAAAGTTTGTCAAATAGTCTGTACATGCATTTCAAGTTTGGGAATTTAGTTGTGTTGCTTTGATTTTAATAATTGTGAGTGCTGTTGTGGGTATTATCTTTTTTCTTGTGATATCAGATTGGTGAGACCTATTTTTCTCTAGATGTTTATTTTCGAAAGAAATAACTTTGTATTGATGCATTCTGGATTTATAATAACTACTCTCGTATTTGATGTGTAAATGGTGAGTTTTGTTCTGTTTGTTCCTTTCCAACAGAAAGAAATGAAACAAAATCATGATTTTGTCAATTACAAGTCTCTGTTCGAGTTTCATCATTTCTTTCATTAATGGGGAATTGAGTTCTTCTCTGTAGGTCGTCCCATTCAGAGTATGCACACACACACAGTGGCAAACAGAAACACACACGGATGTCCAGCAAAAAACAAAAGGAACCTGAAAACAGCAGATGAGAAACGAAAGCTATAGGTCACCATGGACTGTATGATCTCATGATTTATTCTCTACAAAAATAATAAGTTGTAAACATGAGATTCTGTTTACAAGTTACAACTGCTACCAATGGCATTTGCCTATCGATAAACTTTTAGTAAAGCTCAACTTAGTAGGAACACTTCTATCTAAAGAAGAAAACATCTCTCTGAAATTTGCAACACTTCAAATGTAAACCGAGTGTAATATACAATGGCATATTGAAACATGCATTCGAGATACCAGGGAGTTGCCACCTATGGTTTACACCGTCAGTGGAGACACGGATAAAATATGCCCACAAATTGGCAGCTTGATATTTCACTCCCCGCATTGTTTCAAAGACTGACACAGCACAATCTGCAATAAGAAATTGGCAACAATATAAACACTTTCAACCTTGAAAAAGAAGAGAAAAGTACTGTGAAGAATCCAAAAGGAATGGAATAAAAACTACAAAGAGCAAGCACATATTGAGAAAGATCTTCAGTTAGGGAGTGCATACTCGTGCTATAATGTATTCCATCAAAGCCATTCGAAGAGTATGGAATAACTATGGGACAGAAGCATCTGTTTCCTTCAAATTTCTCAAATCTATACAAGGCTTTATTATGTATTTGTTAACATTACCTAAACGGAGTTCCAACTCACAAGTTACACGTAGAAGCTAAAAGTTGTCTCTTCTTACCATGGGTCAAACAGGCTATATGAAAGTAAGAAAACTATGTCCTGTGTTGTACAATAAGAACCATACATCAGGTCACCAAATAAATCAATAGCACAAATCTAAAAACCTGACACACCACCGCATTGAAAATTCATTACCCTAGTATCTCCAACTATAGCTCTGAAGAGGAAAGAAAGAGATGTAGGTTGAAATTATTGACAAATGCATGGCCATAGCAATGCTGTTGACAAAATGGAAACAAGGAAATCTTGTCCTTGGAAGGAGATCCAAATAAAAGGTCTCCAACCAATTTGGCGAAGCTAAAAGAATGGAATGGATGCCGAAAAGATTCAATATATAGTCTTCAAAAAAAAAAAAAATCCAGGTTACATCTGCAAGTGCATATTATGGTGCAAATATCATCTAAAGAAAATAAGAAACATTCTCCATGTGATATTCTAGAGAAACACAAAGAGCCAGTTCCCATAAAGAGAATGGTATAGATATATCAGAATGGTTAATCCTTTTTTTTATATATATCCTTGGGTTCCGCGCCCACTTGCGCGTGTCCGACTAACCTCCGAAACCCGTGCACCGCACCTACGAAAGTTTCCCTACACTGATCAGGGTAAATTGTTGGCTTTCACACTAGGGGGTGTGGCCCCAATAAATGACTCTTCATAGGAATCGAATCTCAGACCTAATGCTTCATAAGGCATTAAGTTCAAGTGATTGACCACATGGGCGACCACCTAGGCTTAGAATTGTATATCCCTAAACAACTCAAGAGGAAAATTTAGCATTCGCTTTTTTACCCTTCACCAAATCCCTAGCAACATTCTTTGACGGATTCAATGAAGTTGAAGATAAACCAGTATGGTACACAGAACTGCTTATATATTTTACCAAAAACTGCCTATATTTCCCCACTTTTTCCTTGTTTTCTCGACTGGTCCTCTACTTTTATTTATACTATTAAAAGGAAAAAGTTACAAAACCCTGTGAGGTGAGCTTACAGCTTCGAAATTGAGTTATCATTTCTACAAAATCAATGAAAATATTTTCTGTTGCCAGGATCATGAAATTAACGACAGAAAGCAAACAACATGGAAACCACAAAGATTCTTATTATCAGTTGGATCAAACCCAACACAATTAGTCAATCAATGATTCAGAAGTCAGTAACAACTCACTTTTTGATCAGAATGTTCAATTCTTTCCCAAAAGTGAGAACCCATGCTGGACCAAACAACTATTACCTCAATTTCCTTAGACGGAAGGACTGCAAATGAGAGGGACTCAATCTTCAAATGAATTCGAAAGGACAGAAACAAGTAATTCTTCAGAACATTCCACCAGTAGCCCAAAATCAGTTCCTACCCTATATTTTGGGGATTAATCCAAAGTAACTCTCCCATCAATGTATCCAAATACCAATCAATTCCCCTAAAAATTAGGGGATTTCCTATAGTGCTTCCCTTGATGGACTACTGTTTATCCACAGTTATGTTAGGGCATATATCCACTAATATATCTACTCTGAACCCCTAAAATTTAATCCTTGTACCTCAAAATTCTAAAATAAAGAATACAGAGTAAACCCACATTAGATTCTCTAAACTTGAAAACAGTATTGGGAATGAACAGTGGTCACTTCAAGAGAATAACTAACTACAGCCATCTACATATACTTAAAACAATATTAGATATACCATGTAGAGTGACCGGTGGGAATGCCCTTATTTAAGTTTAAGGTCTTTGATATTAAATTTCGACATATCTCAACCTCTCCACTACTAGCATCGACGTGTCACCATAAATTTAGGGATAAATTAAAAATGAATACCTCGTAGTGAACGGCCTGGATAACTGGGGTTAGGGAGTGGAGAAGGGGGGTTCCGGTGCTGGTGTAGAGAGAGAGAGACAGAGAGAGAGAGAGAGCTGAGCCTGGGTACACTGAGACCGTTTCAGAGCAGTGCCGGCGCTGGAACATAGGCTCCGGACAGCTTCCACCTCCGCCGGGCAGGCCTCCGTCACCAAGCATGCCGCCAGAGCCCTGTTCAGGTGACGGCATCCAGCCTCCCGCGCCCGTCCGGCTGCCATGCGCCGGTGGCACTCGCTCAGTGCCCGCTGCAGCCTCCCGCAGGGGATCACTCCCTCACCGTACACGTTTCTAGAACTGGGTCCCATACAAACTTTTTACTTTTTGTCCTTTTTCTTATAAATCAATTATATTTTATACATATTTGTCACAATATTTTTTCTTCTACGTCACCGTCACCACATATAATTCAACTCCTTTTGAAAATATCAAAAGTTGTTATCAAAATATATATATATATATATATATTAAATAAGTGTATATGAGTATTTATTTATTTTCATCTTTTTGGAAACAAAGAAAATATCCTATAATCGGGGACAAACCAAATACTAAGCTGACCTATAAACTAGAACGACAGGAGTATAAAATTAGGAAATTAATTCAATACAAGAAATCATTTTGCAGAATTTGTGCAAGAAAAATTTTCTATGAAATTATTATATTTTTATATTAAATTACTACAAACTGAAAAAAAAAAAAAGATATTATAATTAATTTTAAATTAAAAATATTTAAAATATTTATCCTTATTTATAATCTTTTATGTTAAAATTGCAGTAATTACTATATATTTCAATTAAAAAAAATATTTTCCTCCTTTGATGGGACTTCCTAATTCTATGTACCATTCAGCAGCAACCGTAAATGGTAAATTCCAACAATTAAAAAATAAGAGTTAAATTAAAATTTAAGTGAAAAGATTATCCTAATTTTAATGGTGTGTACGATTGATTATAATCATAAATCGGTACTGGTTAAATTATCTGCTTTTTACTCTAATTAACTTGTCGGGCATCGACCAAATAATGCCAAAAAAGTAGACATGCAATCCCATTCTAGCTTGCATTCCTTGTTTCTACGATTATTGATAATTCTATGTCGAAACTTCCTTCATTATTTTACTTATTAAAGGTATTTTTGTGATTTAGCATACATTTTTGTAATTTGAATTTACATTATTTCTTTTCCAAAGTTTAATTAATTTTTTAAGGTATTATATTGGCTTGTACGCATAGTAACCCTAATTTTGGTGATATACCCTATGTAAAAAACTTCATTGGAATGCGTCTTTACTAACCGAAGGTATGCTGAGATATCTATTTACAGGGGCTTGTTGTCGTCTTTCTGATCACAATCCCACGTGAAAAATATGTTCGAAATTTATGAAAAATATGAAATATTAAAATCATAAATTGATTTGAATAAAATTAGTCAAGATAATTGCAACTATTTAAAATTGATGAAGTTTGTTGCAATCATTTGATTGGCAACCTCTTGAAGCCTATGAATTTCATACTCAAGTTCTTATTTAAGTATGGAAAAACAACTCAAAATTTAAAATTATCACACTACAATATAGACATACACTTTGCATATTAGAAAAATAAAGAGTATCGTAACTCTTCCAAAAAATTCGCAAAGGCACTTTGGAAATCTTTGGAGAATAAGTATAAGGTGGATGAAGTGGGTACAAAGAAATTTGTGGTCGTAGAATGCCACGAGTTCATGATAGTGGACAGAAAGAATGTCATTGACCAAATTGAGGAGTTTCAGCTCATATACCATAAGCTTAATGCTGAA
>MKEJ01079220.1:0-24159 GCA_001753735.1 Embelia ribes | reverse complement strand
TTCTTCGATTTCTCAAGTTGAGAAATAGACATATTTGGTAGAGTCGAAGTAGTTGGTGCCTTAGCCTCCATAATTGGTACTTGAATAGTGACAGTGTTGTTGTTGTCCCCAACCTCCTTGGTCACCACAGGAGTCACGTTTTTCTCTATTTCAGTAGCCATCTGAACAAAAACACCCACAAACAGATTACGAAATTAATCGGAATACTAGATTTTGATTCAACCAAAATCTCACCAAGTAATATTTTATGATATATTTTAAAAATATAATTTTTTTTCCGCATCTGAAAAATTCTATCACAAATATATGTCTGAAAAATTCTAGCGCAGTTACCAAAACTGATTCCGCAAAGAATATGTTAGAATGCAAAATAAATTTTTGTTATTCCAGATTAATTTGAAAATTATTTTCACAGAAACACACAAAAAAAAATATGGATTTAAGATTGTTGTTGCCGTTGTAGATAAAATAATTTTTGAATACAATAAGATAATAAACTAGAAATAATAAACATAAAATAAAAAAAAATGTATTAATGAACAACTGGAAAAAAAAATACAACTTACATTCTTACAATGCTGTTACAAATGGAATTACTGGAAACATATAACATTGTATTAAGATACTAGAAGAGACCACAGTTTTACCATGTTCACTTAAATCCCATTTGTCCATCACTCGAGTTGCTTCTAGCCATGGACTCCCAAGGTACAATGTATGCTCACTACACCCTGACAGAAGTTGCAATTTAGGTATTCGGTCAAGCCTTTTATGCTATGGTACCCTTCCTTACTCACTATATGGTTGTGATTGTGTACACAAGTGAAAGTGCTATGTAATTTCTGGATTTCAAAATGGCCGAGGAGCAGCCTATTTATATAGAAATAGCCATGCCAATGATTACAAGGCAATTTTAAAGTCGCCATTAAGGAGATATAATGGGTGACTGCTAAACTTGTAACCTCTCAGAACATGGAGAAGTTTTTTATGCACCTTAATGTAGAAGATAGTGGGTCAGAGGGTCAATTCGTTACAAAATTAAAGAGTCTCAAGGAATCCATGGTAACCTCTAGACTTTCTTGCAATTTTTAAAACTCTTGAGGTCTATTTGCAGTTTTTAAAAGAATTTAATTAAAATAGTAGATTCGAACCACATATGTATACCCAGCCCAAGCTTTGACGTTAGACTCGGACCTGGTCCTAGAACCGGATAAGGACAAGGACACGTCTAACGCATCATGTGCAACTAGCTATCAAGCCCAGGCCCCGAACCCGAGCCCGAGCACAAACCCTAGCCCGGGATGCCGGCTGGCCAGCACAAGCATGCACATGTGTGGTGCTTTGACTTCCATATGTATGTGATGTACTAGATTGCATATCCATGCACATGAGATTATAAATATACGGCCTGTTGAACTTTTTATTCGTCGATATGGGATAATTCTCACAACTCCCTTTGAATATCTCACTTTGAAGCTAATTGTCATTCATACTATTTTATGATTTTAACGATGTAAATATGTCATTTCAAAGATTGTGTTACGAGCTTTAAAACCCACCCAAGAATAGAAAAAAATATTATGTGCAACTCATATAAAAAATGGCTCAAAATTGTTAGCTTTTATAGCTCCAACCTTATAAATACACACATAAACCCATAAATTTTTCTACATGAAGAACATCCGATCCAAAGCTTGAGCATTTTGTTGTAAAATGAAGTATCAATTTGTTGATTATTTCTCGGATGGAGTAGCTTGTTTGGCATCAATGTCTTGATTTGATTTTGAAAACCTTATATAAAGCATGTGCAGCTTGATGTGGATCGACGCCTTGAACATTTTATGAAAATCAAATGCACAACTCAAGCAACTTGTTTCGGATCGAGGGTTTAATTTGTTATGAATGCCTGATACACCTTGAGTAAATTGTAGTGGTCGATGGATAAATTCGATAGAAGAATGCTTGATGTACGGATTAAGGAGCTTATTGTGGATTGAAGGATGCATTTGATAAGGAAATCCTTGCGTGCGACTCAAGCAACTTGTTGTGGATCGATGATTAGTTTGATAAAGACTAGCCAGTTCATGGTTGTACGCGTTTCTTATGGACAGAAAATTGGACTCAATGAATTATGTTGGATGTACTGGTTAAGCAAGTTCTTTGGATCAAGCGATGAGCTTTCGACGAAGATATGATTGAATATGAGCATTGAAACTTTAAATGTTCAGGAATGTTGATGAGGACTCTCCAACTACTATATACTTCTTAATTATTCTTCTCAATTATGAATATAAGTTGCAATGACCCTTTTTTTTATAGTGGTACATGGAGAATTTGGACAAACATACCCATTCCAGATAATTATTTCTCATCACTATATCAAAAGAAAATTAATAAGATAATTATTTTCCTTCAATTATTGTACCGTTGAAGATTATCTCTTAAATGTATATCAAGATAACATAGTTCTTGATATACAACTGGTTTTGCTGGTTGCGTGTCACAAACTTATCGCCACCCTTCTCTTTTATCAAAGCTTGGAACTGAGTATATATTTAGGAGAAGTAACAATACTGGTTATATATACAAATAATTATCTTATTTTATAAATTTTAAATTATATATGATTAGCATTTAGTTTTATATTTTCTATTTTCAAAAGTTGAAAACTCATTTGGTTGTCAACTTTTAAGATTCAAATTCAAAAACTAAGCTTTCTCAAAAGAATAATTCTAAATATTTATTTTCTAGTTTTTTTTTTCAAATTTTAGCTGAAAAGTAAAAAGGAACCATATTTTAAATAATGAATATACTTAAACTTTATATTATCAATTTATATTTGTAACTTAATTTTTCTATCTTGAACCCTATAACTAATCTTTTATGAAAATAATAATCTATGTTAATTATTGAAAAAATAAAAATTCCACTTATTTATTCTAAATATCTTGTAGTCTTATCTTTTTTTTTCCTCCTAATTTTAAATATCATAAATTTTTTATTACTTTTTGTATAAAATCATAAACTATGATAACAAATATTTCACGAAACAAATGGTGTACGTACAATATACTCATTTCGCTCTAATAATCGAAGTGAGTGGAGTTAGAAAGTGAATAATTCGTTGAAAATTTTGTTTGATAGAATGAGGGTTTAGATAAGATATATCTTGATATATGATCGTTAATGGTTTATAGTGCTTCAACTTATAATTACCTATATTTTTTGTATTTTCAAATTATATACATGTGTTTTATATACTGTGTAATAATAATAAAAAAAATCTTTGCACAAAATAGTCATCATATTAAGGTTTTTAAGATTTTTTTTAATAATTTTTTTTCAGTTTCATAGTTTGAAAATTATTTACATTGCTAAACAAAGCTTTCGCATATCGAAAATTAAAATATTAAAAAAATCTCAAATACTACATTTTAAAAATTGGAAACTAAAAATGTTTACCAAACGAGCCGATTGACCAAAAATTTGTCCATCTACAATCAATGATAAAAGATAAGCACAAGTATAAGGCAGATACCTACACCACATTCAAGTTGCTTATAAGATGTAAGGATATAATAATCAGATAATAATTTTGAGATAAAAATTTAAATTAAATTAATATTTCATTTTAACTAATACCAGCATTTGCTCTATCTTAAGAAAGGGTATTAGTTGTTGGCAATGGAATGATTTTAATATTTATTCAAAAACATTAATTGTTTCATTTATTAGGATCGGTGTGAACAGTGTTTGTTTATTATTAGTATTATTATTATTATTATTATTATTTACAACAATGGAGCATGCGTTTCTTTTTTCCCCCCAAATAGTATATAGGTTGGGTAGAACTTTCTTAGCTGCAAGAGATGGTGTGGTTGGAACTTCTTGTACTATTAAACAATGCGTATTAAAAATGGCACCATTGAACTAACAGCTCTTGTATGATATCCTAAATCGGATATGGTTTTTCTGGACCTTTGCTTTTGTGACTTCTCAAACTATAGTTTGACAGGAAATAACCAGAAAAATATTTCCAGAATTTGAACACAACTAAATTTTTTCCCATAGACCAGGATGAATACATAATGGAAACCACGATATTTTGAGAGAATGGTTTAGCTCATATTTGTTTTCTACCCAAATATCTTATCCGCTCATTTGGATGCCCACATGCCATCATTTAGCGGCATATTTAGTCGTACAACACCATAAGCATTGGAATACACTTCCAAGAATAGTATGTGAAAAATTTTCGGATTTTTTTTGTATTTATTTTATGTAGCACTACTTACTTTTCAAATCCCTCCTAGCGAATGGTGGGATAAAAGGCTATACTCGATGACCACAAGGAGCAAAGCTGTGATAGAGAGTACGAGCAAAGCTGAAAGATCCTTGCAGCCATGATTTTTTGAGCACAAATTCAAAGGCAGATTCTGGAAATAATTGGAAAGGCCACGGGCTTGAGCTGCTTAATTTTGGAAAAAATCAGATTAGTGGTGGAATGCCATCAAAGCTTGGAGAACTTGCACATTCAGAAGTCAAGCTATAGGGAATCGTAGCACAACAACTAGCAGACAACGCTTTCGTTGCTTTTTTAAATATCTCCAACAACCTATTCCCTATGGTAATCGGTTTGGTACCTTCAAGGCTGATTCCTACAGAGGAAATTACGGCTGTGGAGATTCATCGTCGTCGAGGAAATTAAAAAAATTTGGCTGCACCAACACCACTGGGCACTTGTAATACCAAGAAAATTGATAATTATTCAGAATTTCAAATGGGGTTGTTTGGATTGTTATAGACCTTGGATGTGGGTCTAGGGGAATTGTTCGAGTAGCTATTGGCAGATAATGTTCGCTGGATATAATAAAGGGCTCACTAGAACATTTGTAGGAAACAAAGCAAGCAAACAGAGGTAAGGCAAAGGAATAGCTGTTATGAATGGTTGTTATATACATTTTAGTGTCGAAAACATGTCAGATACCATATAGTACTTAGCAGTCATACACATGCAAGTAACCTAACTCGTCTTAAAGTCCTCTCGGTATAAAACTCTTTTTTTATTAAGAATTACAATAATTTCAAGATAAATTATTATAATTTATGGACAAATTACTATTAATATTTTTTTTTATCTAAAATAATTATAGCAAACTTTTCTTAATTTACCTTAAAACATAGTAATTCTGTCCAAAAAAAAATTTCTATACCTATTTTTGTAAAAAAATTCTTGTATTGAGTTGGTTTCCAATTTCGAATCTAAAACATCTAATTCACATATAGCATGTTTTGGATATATATAAATGAGCAGAGATAAATGACTACAAGATAAATGAGCAGAGAATATCCTTTCCAAAGAATTGGGAGAAAAGAAATATAAAATAGAAATGTCTCAGTCTAGCTAGGTTCCACGGGAAGGGGGAGATGAGAGGGGGCGGGGTATACATGTAGAGCTCATGCGGTTCGGTTACAATAATGTTCCTCCACCTCTCTTCTTGAATTTTTTTTTTCATCCCACGTCTACATTTGTAATGCATATATGTTCACTTTTCAATCCAATTCTCCCTTCCAACGAGAAATTCCACCCAAAGAGAAAGTAAAACCTACAAGTACTCGTTAACTTTGTATGCAAAGGAGAAGCATATCGATAAACAATGGAAAAGACACTCTACTAATGCTGCTTCACGAGTGATGAATATGCAAATTAGCTTTGAAAAAGACCACATTCCCATGGCGATTTGATAAGCCGAAGAAAAAGCTAAGCAACATGGCTACGCAGCTAAAGAAGAATTTGCATTAACTGAATAGAAAGATTAGTATCAAGGAAGCAGCAAAAACTGTTTTTTATCAATCCAAAATGACTATGCACAAACATGTAAAATCTGCCATTACGGACCACAAGTAAATTTGAGCTCTCAGTGAATCTGAGACAGTTCATCACAGTAACATACATTATCTAAAATTCATATTTCCAATATGTCAAAAAGATCACCTACCCTTTTGATCTCTGCTTCTGAAACACGAGTCATATCTGGGGGAAGTTCCTCTTTCTCCAAGTCCTAAAAGATGGAAAACCCAAGTTACGCGCCATTATAAGTATCATAACAATCCCTAACAAGAAAGAAAAGCAAACAACGAGAGTCATACCAGCTCTCCAATTAAGACAACATTCTCCCCTCGGATCACATATAGACCTAGAGGGATATCGCAATAAAGATCACCTACAATAACTCGCTCGCATGCCCCTCCAAGAACAGCGTTTGCTGAAATTAAGAAGATTTGGTTTTGCCAGTTACACATAGGATAAGATATTACCACCAACATTAAGCAATGAGATAGAAGAATCATACCAAATTGGTCAAATGAATGGAGTACTCCCAAAAGCTTTCTACCATCTCGAAGCAAAACAAGAAGCTTCCCTATAGATAAAAATTCATACAACCAATTGAATATAGAGGAGTAAGAGACTTATTTTGTGTACATTCAAGATAATGCCTATCTATTTCTCCACCCCTTGAAAGTGGTTCAGTGACCAAATACCATCATTTTCTATGCAAATGAAACTGTAATCCAGAAAAGCAAACAAACACTGCAGAAATTCAAATTTTAAAAGACTTCCACCACCAGATCCATCCTTGTCATATTTTCGGTTCCAAATAAGACTCAATTGATGAAGCTATCAATACTTAATTTTGAAGATCTAAAACAATAGTACATTTGACCTTCAACACTTGATGTGACCTTTCTTCTATGCAAGGTGACACGTCACGTTTGAAAGCTTTTGCATATGTATATTGAAGCAAATGAGAAAAGATGAAAAGCAGACCAGAAATATAAGGCATAAACGTGTAATCACAGAGTGAGTAAATTTCAATCAAGTGTGGACAGGCCAAGTCCAAAAACACCCTACTAAGTTAAAAACCAACAGACTAAAGGTATTTACAAGACAGCAAATTTACTTAGATTCGACAGGAAACAGTTGCAATCAACTTTAACTTGCTACTTCTTGTTCAATTCATTGAGTGTGCAACTAAATTGCCAATTCAATCTCATTTGATCCTGTACAAATTTCTCATCTCTCTTCATTTTTTGGTTACGAAATACTTGTCCAATACAATAAAAGGAAGTACCTTTTTCAATTTTCACAAGAAATCAATAAACAAGTTGTACAGAAAGCTATTTACTTTTTTTTTTTTCTTTTGGAAATTGTACAGAAAGCTATTTACCCCGTTCAAATCAACTCAATTAAGCCCTTTTGAGAACAAAATGTGGACCTTCCTTTGTTTGGTTGCAGGTTTTAAGAAAAAAATATAGCCTTTTAAGAAAAAGCTTGACATGTTTACTTAAACCCTCTAGCTTTTTTGGGGTCAAAACATCAAAAGAGTTCAGCTCAACCAAATGCACTCCAATTTTTAAAACCGAAAAGAAGAAAAAAAAAATAAAAATAAATAAAAGCTTGAGCTTAAATCCGCACCAGAACAAGCCCATAATATCAAGGACCATATCGTTACATTGACTACAGAAACTGTACAATATCATCTAAAACTTCAAAATTCCCTTGTTCAATGTCTCAAAGCATAACAAGATAATACCACGAAACAATCACAACACAACCAAGAAACACCCCAAAGTATCAAATTTTGTCATTTTTTTTTATGAACTTTCTGGAAGACTATAACTTGCGAGAAACAAATGTAGGGCTTGTTTCGTTGCAACTTGTAAACTCCAACTTATTATTTTTTTACTTAAAAGCTAGATAGTGTTTGACTTTTTAAGTCGAACTTATATGTTTTACCCTAAATAAGTTGGATGCACCCGGTTTTTTTGTTATTAAAAAATAAGTTAACTTATTTGCTTAAAAATTGCAACCAAACAAATCCATACTAATACAAGAAAGGAGGTTTAGAAGGCTTACTGTCAAGATAACTAGCAAGAGAAGTAGATAGATAAACGTCTTCTGGCCCCGCCCAAGACATCGAACACAAACCCTCCTTCCGGTATCCGTAAAATTACCAAAATATCCTCACGAATCGAAGCTAATTGCATTAGCAGCCAAGAAACCCTAGTTCAAGACCAAACCCCAACAAAAACCCTAGTTTGGACTAAATTTAGAAACCCTAAAACTCGGAAAAAAAATCAATATTTGATTAATTTAACACAGGCCCAGATCTAATCGAGGGGAATACAAAGAATTTAACGGAGAGAGAAATTAATTGGGAATTTGGAATTTGGAATTTAACGGAGAGTTGAACCCCTCTCTCTCCTCTCCCCCCCTCTCTCTCTCCGAGTCATCAACTTCATTCACACCACGGTTGACCTCTCCGAATAAAGAAATTTGAAAATATTGCATCTACACCCCCGAGGTTTTGTGTAATTAGCATACGACCGTGTGGTTTTGCAATTACTATAAGATAGATACTATAAGGTTTTGTGTAATTGGCATACACCCCAAGGTTTTGTGTAATTAGGACACAACCCCGTGGTTTTGCAAATAGTATAAGATAGATCCCATTCAATTCTTAATACAGCCACATCATGGGGGTTATATACTGGGATATGGACCCCATATGCAGGGGTCTAATAAACTAGAGGAGGCGCGCCGATATTTGCTCGGCTGTGTAATAAAGTTCGAGCCGAACTATTATCAACGAGCTACTCTCCAACAGATGTATTGTGAAAGTGCACCCCAATGAAACAAATATTTTTGTGCTCCGTTTATAGACGTTCAGATTTTTATTTTTTTATTTTTTTTGTTGTGTTTATATTGTGAAACAACAATATATATATATATATATTGTAAAAGTGCAAATTAGTGAAACAAGAGCCCGCAATCTACTTTGTTATGAGATCATATTGAATATAGACACCATTATGAAGTGGACATAAAAAGTGGGAAAAGATCCGTACTCTAGTTATGAAATAAAATGTAAGCTTTACTCTTCTAAAAAAAATTAGAAGTTCATTTTACTTTTTGGTAACAATGTCATCTCACAATAACAAGCACTAATGATAACAATAAATAAAGAAAGCAACTAATTAAAATATTTTTGACCAAAAACAGCTAGACTGTACATTATTCTTTATATAGGGAAAAAAGAAAAAAAGCAGCCTAGCTCATATTATCTAGTACAATTTTGTGAAATCTCTCTGAAGCATGTAAAATTACACAAACATGAGCTGTATCACTCTATGATACAGCCATGAAAAAAGCTACTTCAAAAGAAAAATTAAAAGAGAGGGGGATAAACATTTGTCCACAAAAGATATAAGCTGCATAAATTATACAAATATGCTCACTCACTCCATATATAAGCCATGCATATTTAAATGAAAATGAAACTTATTGTTATTAATGACTTGGGAACCATCAACAATGGCCATAATCCCAATGAATAGAAACTTTCAAATGCCTCTTTTCTTATTTCATTGGATCTCAATAAAAGGGGGTGGCCTTGTAACTTATGTGCAATTCCAAATGCTAAAGGAGCTCTTTAGATCTCTAGAACAATAACTGCAAATCAAAAAAGAAATTGTATCAGTGGTGCTGATATTTTGCAAGTGACAACCACATTTCACACATAATTTTACAGGCCATAAATCAGCAATTTTAGAAATCAATTTCTTCTACTATAAATCAACATTTTAGAAATTGCCTATACCAGTATTTCTATAAAATCTGTAAGGCATTATTACAATAATTATATATTATATTATAAAATATAAAAATGTATTTTTTCGAATCTTAACCAATATTTCACAATTTTTTTGTGGAAAAAAATTATTCTTTTAATAGGAAAATTGTGAATAGTAAATTTTTCCATGAAGAAATCTATTGCAACACTTCTGAAAAAATTTCTAGAAATTGAAAAATATAAAAATATTGGTGTGACACATTTCTCTTCTTCGAGAAACTAAATGAGGAGAAATAATGCTTTAGAAAAACGGGTGGGAATGCTGTAAGCACCTGATTGCTATATTGAAAGTCAAAACCAAACAACTAAGACAGGCTTTTGCTTTGGCTTTGAAATCCTTTAACCAGATGATTACTATGAGAAAGCGATCACAAAATGCAGGCGATATCAAAACATTAAAAACAATGATTCGAATATGATCACTTTTGCAGGCCATCGGATGAAAATGTTGCACCGAACTAAAGAAATGATGATAGTAGAATATGCTTACATTCGGAATCCGTCTTGACCCATTTAGACACTTCATTAGCCTTGTCCTGTGCTTCATCCTCTTCTTTTTTGGTCATCCCATTTTCTCCACCCTCCAAATATTTCTTCATTGATGGTGCTCTCGAAGTAGTCCGAGGGTATATTTTCTTGGAAATTATAGACCTCAGTAGCTGCCATTGCAAATTATATGTCATGTATATATCATAACAATATGACAAACAATGACAATAAAGAGAACAATTATGATAATGAAGATGACAGTTATGGTACTAAGGGCTTGTTTGATTGCAGCTTATAAACTTCAACTTTTCAACTTATTTGCTTAAAAGTTGTATAGCTTTTGACTGCTCACCTTCTTAAGTTGAGCTTATTTGTTGTTTTTGCCTAAATAAACTGAAAGTTTTAAGCTGTATGTATCCAATTTTTCTCCCATTCATAAATAAGCTGACTTATTTGCTTAAAAGATGCAACCAAACAAATCCAAAACTAGTAATAGTATAAACCTTCTCCATTCTTGACTCTTGAAATGTATCTCTCAGGCCAGGAGCAGGAGCAAATCCACTTGAACAAACAAACATCTTCTTAAGAAGAAAGGAAATTGACTTTTTCCCAATTTCCTTTTTTGTTTTCTTCATACAAACATCTTTGCACCTATCAATTATCACTCTGATTGTTCTGTCGATGTCTTCTTCTCTCTCGTTGGTTTCTCTGCAAACTGTGGTGGAATATCTCCGAGAAACCTCCAAGCTTGATGGGCAATTCAAGAACCTATCCAACGGAAGATCAGAATTTTCTCTCTCGACTTTACAAGTTTTTTTCTTTAATAGCTTCTTCAGTTCCTTTTGCAGCTGCCCAACTTCTTCGGGTGTAAAGTCTGCTAATTCATCTTCGGACGAAGATGGACTGTTTTGAGTTTGAGCTTGATTTTGTTCAATTTCTGTAATTTCATTATTTTCTCTGATCCCATGGTTTCCAAAAGTTCCAATAGTTAGAAATCCATGAGGCCAGTCATTGAACTCTTCTTTAGGAGGTTCTCTCTTTGTATGACCTGCAAAATGGAGTGAAAGAAATAGCAAACGAAAGCTAATGATTTGAAATTTTGCCTAGTCATTTCAGACTACTTTACATTCACAGGATGGATAAGTTGGAGAAATTTGGCAGTATTATTATGTTATTTTATCATTAAATAAAAAAATGTAACTATTTTTTGAATTGTTGATTCAGTTTATAACTTGTCTCATTGATATTAAGGTTTCAAATAACGGTGACGGCTGATGTAATGGTAACGGTGGCAGTGTAACAGTTTTGGAATGTAAAGACCGTAACGTAACGGTTGCGACAATCGGAGCCGCAAAATTTTTTAATGCTCACAAAATTAGTTTTTGTTTTTCTCCGTAACGGGCTGTAATAGACCAATATAGCTCAATAACAATCGATACGGAATTGTTTCAACTATTAGAAATGAGAATTCCACTTTTATTAATATATCAGCCTGTAACGATGACGATGATGGCCAAAATTGTTACGTAAAACCGATTTTTAACCCCTTGATTGGTATACAAGAAGTACTAAAAAAGCAAATAAGTTTTCCACGAGACAACTAACCTAATAATGGTTCCGAGACTGATTGACCCTAGATAAATGAATTGTATTAAAAAATATTGTACAAAAATTGTGCATACTGGCAGAGATACAGGACCACATCATGTAACAAAAGTTGGGTACAAGATTTTATAGTCACACAAATAGAATTTTTTAATAAAAAATTTTAAAAATAATTTTATAATAATTTATATTAAAATTTATTTATGTGACTCCTAAATCAAAATTATAACTCACCATTACACTCGTATTTTCTCGAAAACCTCGTAAAAGTATAGACCTTTGTTTATAGTGTGCATGGAAATATGGAACAACATGGCCAACAAAACAATCTAATGATGATTTAGCCAATAATCTATGATCTTGTTTCCATGAATAATTAAAATTAAAGGGAAGAAAACAGACAAGGTTGTCACCTGAATCGGATGCACTAAAGACAAATTTACAAATCCCAAGGAATTAATGTGGTAAACTTTTTTTCTAATTGTGGATTAAGTGAACTTTTCCTAATTTGGAGCTGGTATGACTTGCTAAAACACTCACATCACAACCAAAGTTTATTTATTTTTCTAAATTTTCCATTTTTATAAATATTCTCGAGTTTTTTTGAAAAGACTCGATTTGTTGGACTACAGTAATCGATATCAAATACTTGTACATGTTTCGTTTCTGTCGATCTGAGCTCGGCTTACAACCGGCTTGATGGGCAATTCTATCCATTATTTCTCTGGCAATAAATATTTAAAAACAATGAAACCTCCAAGTTGAATGAACTTCAAAGATCGAACTGAAGCATCTATGCTATCAAGTTCTTCACGAAATTAATAGCAAAGCTGATCGAACTTAGATCAAATTAATTTATCATTAATATGTAATCAACTAAAACTTGTAACTGTCCTTGCACATAAACATGGGATGATATAAATTGCTGTCATTTCCCTTCCCTTCTCTCTCCATAAAGAAAAGGCTCATGAAAAATAAGTATCAAGGCTATCGAGTAAACGTATCATTAAAAACTTCACAAAGATATTTATAACGTTACTTACGAGTAACCGGAATTGAATTTGTCTTTTTATTGCTTTGCACCCCATTGAATTTGTTCTGCACCCAGCCAAAGAACTGCAACCAAAGAAAAAATATCGTAACAACAATAGCAAAACAGCATGAACACTACGATGCAAATTCTAATTTATGCACAACTTTGAGAAAACAATACGAGAATAACTATTACGAGCACATTAAACGAAAAGGAAAAAATGATCTTGAACCTAAATTTCAGTAACAACCACCTTAGAACCTCTCAGACCTCGTAATACGGGAGTTTTGTGCATTAGGTTGTTCATTATGTATATATTGGGTTGTGGGTGTATGTGGTTAACTAACCTTCATTGCCTTGAGAGAAAATCAAAGCTTCTTCACAGACTGAGGAAAGTAGGTTGGTGGGAGGATGTGTTTTTCAGAAGCAGATCTGAGAAGCCAATGAGAATAGAGCTTTTAGAAGTTATAAATAAAGTACATGCATGAGAGGAAATTTTTAAGTTCCCAAACAAGTCCTTGTTTACAATCCCATTGTGCATCGAAAACTTTTTCCCACCCCAATTCTCTTCACTTTCTGAAAATAGGCCAATATATATATGTATATATATATATATTTACAGGTGGTGTAATAGCTGTTATTTCCACACCCTTCTAGCATCAGAAGGCATTCTGTTTTCGTGTTAATCAATGTAAATGCAATAAATAAACCATAGTTGGAGAATTTTGAGGAATTTTTGTGACAAATGTTGATGTGGTACTCGTGGCATTGGTTTTGTCCATGTGATCATATGAAAATGCAAATCCTGAGGCAAATTAAAATATAAATTTCTTAATCAATCTCAAAAAAGTTTATCATCTGAAGGTGGAGCATCGTCCACCTGGATCACCTTTTCAGCCATTGTGCTTGAAGACCTGAGAGTATATCTAATTTTGACTCTAAAACGAGTAACTTACGAATGGAAAAAAAAAAAAAAATCAGGTAAGCTATACAAACAAAAATAAACATTGATGATAACAAACGAAAATAATTATCCCTTTAAAATATCTATCTATCTATCTATCCATCTATCTATGAGCAATAAAATTAAATTAATTTTTCACATATCTAAATCTAAAAACCATAAAAGAATAAATAAATAATTTATTGAATTAAAGGTCATTCAGTCATTTAATACCTTACTTCACTAAATAAATTAATATTAAAATTACATTTTGAAATCCAAGACATTTTCTAAATAAAGATAAGTGGTCTATATATGTCAAAATATTTTTTAAGTACATTCATACAATTATTTTTTGAATTTTTTTCTTGAAATTTTTTAAAATAAAAAATGGTACTATTTATTTAGAAACTCGTATTTTTATAAGCGTGCATGGAAAAATGAATATTAATTAAAGAGATGAAACTGCCATAAATTCATCACAAAAACTTGTAAAATATAAAGATTGACAATTTGACAATTATCTTAGGGGTCGACAAGGAGCATGTTACACATAATTATTTAGTTTTTGTATATTTTTGATAATTAATTATGATTATATTTTTTAAAAAGTTTGTTTTACTATATATTCATAATTTTAAAATATTAAAAAAGAGCTTATGGCAGTAATAATTAAATGATAGAGATGGTCATTACATTTTCGTTGTAATGGTGATGAGAGTTACAAATTGAAACATAAAGAACGAATCAACCATTGTTCTATTCAGAAAGTAAGAAAAACAACCAATATTTGAGTACATCAAAAAATACATCACCTACAACACTTCTTCTAGTATTCTCGGTTGGAATATTTCGATAATTATAGGGCCACATATGTAAATATTAAATGTGTTGTATTATCAATATAATTAAGTCTAACTTAAGTGATCTAATTAAAATTAAATATTTGGCTTAAAGGTATAATTGTTATGAATTTAATGTGTAGATAATTATGTGATATTTCAAATTTTATGAGGAGCGGAATAAGAAATATCTAAACCTAATATTTGACCTGGCATAAATATTGGGTTATGTTCTCCAACTCATATAGCACAAAAGGGGAACCCTAGTTCTATTAAGAGACAAATTAACTTTTGTCATTAAAACTGTATCGGGTTGAAAAATCTAACATATTCGAAGACATTCAACCATGGATTCAAATAAATTTTCGATATTAATCTCTTTATATCTCTTGAATTAAATGAGTTTAAGCATGTAATATCAAATTTTGTCTATAATACATTATTTTAGTCTTAATTAATACGTTCATGATTATGATGAATTAAGACGAATCCATACACAAATATTATGAAACCCATTGTGTACAAATTCTAACTACTCATATGTAAGAAATAAAAACTTGCAGACATCTAGACCGTCTATCGAGTATTAACGTTAACAAAAACCTCTTTCCTATCAGGCATTGTTCTCATAGCTTATAACAATTCAAATTTTGCAGTTTGACATAATATTACTTGTAAAGTTTAGTATCAACATTTCTACCGTTATTGGTCTTTAGAATTATTGATATCCAAAGAAACTAGATCTAATTCTTTGGGTGCAAAAGGCAAAATCTTTTGCTTTGGGGGCTCTCGCATCCATACCCCTTAGGGATCGTGGAGAAAGTAAGTCATGGTAACCCAACGACCTTCTAGGCAGAAGACCCAGTGTCTAATGGCTACAAAGATCCACCCCCATAATAGGGTGAAAATCTCACACTGTGACTGCCAAGATTTGAAATTGCGCCATTAGGTGTAATCTATTGCCCAAATGCCAACTTAACTACTACCGTGAGGAGCAACGAGACCTGATTCTTAATACTGGCCCTACAAACAAGAAAATCTTGGGGAAACAATAGTAAGTTCCAGAGTTTGTTCATTCAGCGTAGAATAACTAAGGTATATTACACCATATAAATACTAACTTGCACCCAAAAACATAACAATAAATTTTGTATCTTTTTTCCATTTTAACCACAACTCAAATCTTTTACGAGTACAAAAGTCAATTTCCAACTAGGGAGGTTGCATACGTGTCAGAACAACAAAGCAAGTGCGTAGCATGATGAATGTCAGACAAACACGTGTCACTAAGGATGTTGACTTTTCTCCCTACATTGCTAAGCTCTTATTGGTGCATTTCTGTCAATATAAGATGGAAAGAAACATCGTTTGATTTCTACTTTAGTTGCTTTATATGAGATGCTCTAGGCTTCACTCCCATTTACTAGGAAGAAACAATATATTATAGAGTTAATTACACTTTGCCCCCACAAAGGTTTTGGCCCCTATGAGATTTTGTGGTCCTTGTATTTTATCCCAAAGTTTTGGCAAACAAAATGAAAGTAAAGTTTTTTCTCATAGCTAATTTGAAAATTCACCCTTAAATAGTGTATTTTGTATAGATTTTTGTTATATTTTTTGGAGAAAAAAAATTATTCCGAATATCAAGTTTAAAAATTGATAAAATTAGGAAACAAAGTGAAGGTATTGTTTTCCTCTAACAACATAATCTAACTTGGGTTATAAATTAGGAGCAACTATAATTTCAAAAATCACAAGGGGGCAATCTAAAATTGTCATAAACTACATGGGGCAAAGTGTAATTTACCCCATATCATATATCCCTCCTATCTAAAGGGGTCAATTAAATTAATACTCTTTATGTCATTAGTAGATGGATTTTGTTAATCAAGAGTCAAGACTAGTGTTTATTTTACTTAATCACACCATGCTCAATAATCTTCAAGCCTCAACAAAAGAGATGAGACCGAAAATTCACAAACATATAGATTACAATACATGAATAGAGACAATTGCAACAATATTGAGCGATTTCTTCTCATGTAGTGTGATCTTTTGTTCATACATACGCAAATGTAGGAAGGTAAATCAACAGAAATTTTTGCTAGTAAATGATCCAAAAACACAACCTAAAAATAATGTTTCTAGTTACAATAAAATAAAAATAGAGTGAAAAAAAAAAACTAACCAAAAAAAAAACTAAAGAACTACAGCATCACCATGTTCGTCCGCAACTTGTTTTAAAATATCTTGAAAATTTTAAGCTTCCAGCAACCATAATAAAAGAAAAAAGAGTGGGAAATGAAACTAAAGGACTATATCATCACTCAATTCGTCATCAAATTGCTTATAAATATCGTAAATTGCCATATATTTCCTCGAGATGCATGTATAGGGCTAACGAGAGGAGACTATAAATTCACTCCCACCAAGACAGAAAAATAAATAAATAAATAAAGGAAAAGAAGCCATGTGAAGAACAAGTACTAGATGCATAGATTTGATATCAATATAGAGAAAAATATTTTGTACGGAATTGCTATATTTTAAGGATAAGATTATTATGAAATGAGAATAATTTACTACAATTAATTTTAATTCAAAATAAATAAATAGTAGTGATGGTATATTATTCTATGTTTAAATTATTTTATTCTAAAAATACAATAATTTTTATACTTTACAAGAGAAATAACTCTTAGATGCATGGGTTTGGGAAGTTAAAGCTATTAGTCGCAAGGGATGAGGAGAACTTGCCAAAATTGGAAAGTTTTGAGAAATAAATAAAGATACTGCATGATGTGGACCTCTATCCTCCATAAAGTGGCTCCACTACATCGTTTGACTAGCTCGAATTTCATTGGACCCTAAATAATTTCAAAATATCAACTTGGGCATTAATTAATCGCAATTTGGTGATCCTCAAAACTCATCTATCTACCACCAATAAAATTAATATAACGGTAAAAAATAAATTTTAAATCATAACAATTTTTTTTTTTTGTAATCTTAGATATTAGATTATGTTTTTTAGGACAAAATAAACACCAAATGGTGTCACACAATATTATTGTGGCAAAACAAAGGGCGCATAAGTTACCCTAAGACTAACAAGAAGATCATGAAGAAAAATTTGGTCCTAGGTGATTTACAACCGTTCATAAACGTCTTAACATGCCTAATATTACAATGGATAATTTTATCATAACAACAAAATGTAGAAAGCTTGGCTGGCACCATATTTTTTACTTTTGGTATGATCTATTTTTTTTTTTTTGAACACTTATTAGCACCCCACCTGTATGATTAAAATTGCTATTGGCACCATTTTAATTTTCAATTTGTAGGACACCAAGAGCAAATAATTCTCTCTTTACAATTAAAAATATAAATAATTTTTTATCCACAATTCATCCCCTCTCTCCAAAAATGGTAATCTGAAACCCACATTCCTTGCCAACCTTCTCCACCGCCGCAAAAACGAAATCTACTGCACACCCTTTGCTGTTGCCATGACACCCTGCACGTCACACCACCGTTGCCCTGAACCGCCACCACTTGTAAGAGAAGGAGTCGTTCTTCGAATATGAAAAAGTCGAATAATTGCATCGACCTTATAGAGTCGAACATAATGCAAATATTTAACTTTTAGAAAGTTGATTATTTTGTATTTGGAAATTTTGAAATTATAAATGTGGTTCGACATTTGTAAAGTCGAACATTATTTCAATATTCGACATTCGCAAAGTTGATCTTTATCTTCGACTGTATAGATGTCAATTCTTGTAAATTTTTTCGATCTTCATAAAGTCGATTCTTAGATTATGTAATCAATTACTTTTGGCCATAATCAACTCTGTGAAAGTCGAATGGTGTATTGTCATCTCATCTTTCACAAAGTCGATTGTAGCATCATAAATCATGATTTCAAATAATTTTGTTCCAACCATTTAAAATCAGAATTTCTATGAAATACATCTACTTTCATATATAAATTGAAATATAATTATGTATTTTTAAGTTTTTTAGATAGAATTAAGAGAGTAAAAAAATGGTATATATAACTGATTTTTATGTGTACAAAATAAAGTTAGAGATAGTGAAGGAATAAAAAGATATTATATTTGAGATTGAATGGAAAAATGAAGTGTTAATTACAAATTTTATTTAAAAAAATTAGTACTATTAGAAATTAAAAATAAAGTTTTGAAATTTTTGGTTGAATTCTTGAAAATTTTGATTGAATGAAAATGAAGTGTTAGGAGAGAAGATATATATTTTGGCCATTTGAAGGTATAGTGCCAGTAAAATTTTTGTAGTGCCAATTGTTGTTACGCCCTAATTTTCCTAGAAAATCCGTGGCAAATTTCAAACCCGCTAGAAACCTTGAAAGGTAAGCACATGCCCTTTTTAAATAAAAAAGAACAAAAACTTTATTTTAATTTTGAAACTAAATTTGAGAATACACATTATTAATCCACTTTCCCATCTCTAATCAACATCATACATGATGAATGCGCATAAACAAATATCAACATGATATAATAACATAAACTCTTTGTTTACAAAATTCAAATGACCTACCTACTCCAAATCATCTGATAAGATAAATTACATTTCGTTCTTTCTCCCAATATGATGTATCACTAATGTAGCACCAACAAAATGTAATACTCAACCCCTTGGCACAACATATACAACCTATCTGATATCTCACTAATGTATATAAAATACATCCCACGAGCCTCTAAAAACAATTCATCCATAATGAGGCTGAAAATATAACAAAATACAACTTTGTACACAAAAGTAGATACAATGCTCACATTGTCCTCAAGGGTACAACTCACTAGTCTCAACAACTGTAAAATATGTATCTGAAAAATGATGTGTACGAGTTAGTCTCCAGAATACGATGATACATGTGATGTTGGACAGTGCCTGCAAGTGCAATATCTATGTCACAATATGATAATAATAAAATGCAATGCAATGTGATGCAATACAAATGCCCACATGAACTCACACATATACTCACACATACACACCCACACATAAACTCACAAACCCACAATTTCACTATAAAAATTGGGACAAGTGTCACTTACGATTTGTATAAAAATGTCGAATCTATCTCATAGATCTTATATTATAACCTACCCCCTCGCAATACCAAATAGATTATAGTTTATAATCTGTCATTCACAATACCCATTGTTAGACAGATTATAGTAAATCTCTAATCAGATTTCTCGGCTTTCACGATAGAGCGTCAAGCCCTCTCTGTGCTTTATTTTCTCAATTTATAAAAATTGACACAATCCCGAAAAAAAAAGAGAAAATAACTCAAACCCCATAATGTATGCATCTCACGCAAGAATGTCATTTTCTTACTTTAAAACCCAATTTTTATTCAAAAGTTAATCAACTTTGAATTCCCACAAAAACTTATTTTTTCTCGTAATCAGGTACGAGTCTCACTTTTTCTTGTAAGTCCCACATTTACTCACTTGCAAGTCTCACTTTTTAAAATTTTCATTTTCAAAACCCACATTCTCACTTTGATGAAATTGTTATCAAATTCCACATTTTTCATAATCAGGACCATGTTATGTACATAATATAAAATAAAAACATCATGTTAAATATTCCATATAAACCCCACATAATAACAATGCTCACTATCATCATATGAATACATCTCCATGTATAAAATGTGAAAACCTCATGTAATCAAATAATCCCACAATCATGAAATACAATGTCTCATGTATAAATATCTCACATAATGCCACATAACTCACTAACATGAAATGAAATACACCTCCAATAAATATTTCATGTAACCCACATAATCACACATTACTCACATTCATTAAACTACATACTTCTCTATATGTAATTCATATAATACCCACATAATCGTATAATCTTCCACTTCATCACATTTCACACAATTCTTACTATCATAGGTAGTCACAGATCTCAAAATGATTTTCATATCACCCCACAAACTACACAATACTTGTCTCATCATGCTTTCAATTAATTTACATTAATTCTAACTTACATTAATTCTAACTCATAAGAATTAATATAAATAATACCCACTAGAACGCTTACTAACTGACCCTAATCACACAATTGGGCTCTTGCTCAAATTCATACATTCATTCATATTTTGTCAACTACTTGTACCTCACAACACTTAATTAGCCTCCACACTAGCTCACGTCTAAAAGCCCCAAATCACCGTCAATCTTGGCCTCGAGTTTAATCTATCAAACGATAATAAATTATTATGGGTTTATACACAAAAAATACTCTATAAATCATGAGTAGTGTGATTATCAACTTTATTTCAACACCCGGACTTAGCACGTAAATCTAGGTATTAAGAAATGAGCAAAATAGGAAAAGGAACTTACGTCAAAATGTAGCCTAGGTGATGGGAAGTCCGAATAAGCCACTCATTTCCAGATTTGAGCTCACGAGCTAGATGTTTTCTCTCTCACAATATTCTCACTCTATTTCGCCACTTCTCCCCCCTCCCTCATTGACTATACAACACTAGAAATGGCAAATAATACATCCCACACATTAAAAATGGTTGAAAAGCAAAAATGGATCTTATCGCCCTTGTCATTTGAATGGCAAATTGGGTACCATTCGAACGGTACACCCAGAATAGCAGACTGCAAATTTTGAAGGGCTATCTCACACCCATTTTCTCAAAATTTTCAACCGGGGTGCGGAGGGGGACCGCTACCTAACCGGGTAGATTGAACCCCGTACAATTTTGTCGAAGTGGCAACATTAATAGTCACACACTTCAACACCCATACCCACTCAAAACCACATTAACTCACTATCATTCTCACAATATTCTCACAAGTCCCACAAAACTCACGATTCTCACAATCATTCCCACGTCAACTCATGACAACCATAATACTCACGATATACTCACAATGCTAACCAAAACATGTAACTCACCAAATCGCATTTATACCCTAGTGCGATAAATAATCTCCACATATCACTCACGACACACCACTATGACATCGCCAATCATGCAATAATAATATTATTAAATGCGAAAAATTTACTCGTAATTTCAAGAACATTACAATAGTACTAATTTAAATCAAGAATCATTAGTGTGATGCTAAACGAGATTTCAACTCTATAAGTATGGTGCCGAAAATAAAACATATAGTACCAATAGAATCAGTCTGGATTTATCTAATCTATTTATTAAGTAATGCGAATAGATTGCGTACAAGTGCCCAAAAAGGTAGACATGAATAAGAAACATTTCAGTTCAATACTTCATAGCTCTTAAGCCATTTTAAGGAACTAATTGTTTATTTTATTTAAAGAAAATTCACGTATTCTTCATGAATTTAATTCAATATTACAGCAGAAAAAACATGTCAAAATCTGTATGCTGATAACAAAAATCTAGGAACTAGTAAGTGTATACAATTAAACAAAAAGATGCACCAAAAAATGCAACGTACTCCATGCAAATATATGTAAAAAAAAAACAAAGTTAGCCCTTCGATTTTACTCAGATAAATCACAAAAATCTAGGAACTAGTGTAAAGAATCTACTATGATCGATCATCTGAATAAGCTGAGATTGTAGGAAATGTAACAGTAACAGAAAATTGAGCAGAGATTAAGCATCTGTGGGGCAATTTTCAGTTATATTCAACTCGAATGCAACGATTACAAAAGGGAAATAAAAGTACTGTTAAATCTATGGATTGAAACCAAACTAAATCATACTGGAAATGAAAATAAAATGAAAACTGACTATCAGCTATAAATAGAGGGCAATAAGCTCTATTTGCACGAATGCCCCTTAAGTTTCTATGACTTTCATTAACTCCTTAATCGAATACATTAACAATTTAGCCCATGGGTCCTCAATTACTCCAATAACCAGCGCTTCTCGTAATTATTCCTCTGCGTTAAGCCCCCAAAGTGGGTTTGTTACATAGAGTAATCCAAGTTTGACATGTCATAAAGGTGCGTGTGAATTGTGATATATCTAGAACATCTACAATCACGCCCACCAATTCGCAAAAAATGCCATCATGTAAGCAACTTTGAACCATCACTCTGATACCAAAGTTCTCATATTTCGAAATCATTCATTCCTCAAAAGTTGAGTGTATTCTTATGGAAGTTATGGTTTAATGGAGTTCAATGTCAAATTCCTATGGTGTCAAGGTGTTGACGTTGTTTTTCTCATGATATGGAATCTTCAGATCACTTATTCAGTAAAGGGGAATTGACTAGACATGTCTGGGGTTACTTTGCTAACATATTTGGGACTTCTTTGTCTAGCAATATGGAGTGGAGATACAAATGTAAGAAATGGTGGGATATTTCAAAAGGCTCCAGTCATGAAAAATATTCTAGCGCAGTTTGTTCCAGTTGTTCTAGATTAAGTTGCTGCAAAGTTCCTTCTGGTGATCTGTTAAAATTAAATATTGATGGTGCTTCGAGAAATAATCCTGGTATGTCAGGGTGTGGGGGAATTATTAGAGATAAAAATTGCAAGATGATTGTAGCCCTCTCTGATTTTCTTCATATGCAAACTAACATATTTGCTGAAATGTCAGCAATGTATGTTGGATTATTGATTTGCTACCAGTTGAGAATACAACAGATTGTGATTGAATCTGATTCTAGCCTAATGGTCTGGTAGTTTTATAAGAAAAATTCGCCTACTTGGCACTTATGGTCATTGTGGAACAAGATAATAGACCTGGCAGAGTACATAGAAGTTCGTATGCAACACATTTTCAGAGAGGGGAACAAAGTGGCTATTTACTTGCTAAGCAGGGGTCTAATGGAATTTCTCCTCAGTATTTTCAATTGAGAGATTTGCCTATTGACATTAAAAGAGAATGGATTAGTGATTTTTTGTATATGCCTACAAGGAGGCAGCCTAAATAGTATAGAGTTGTTTGTAATCCACTAGAGGCATTCCTCTAGATTTTGGTTGGTAATAAATTTCTTTTCTTTGAAAAAAAAAAAACAAAACAACACTTATCAAAATTTTACTCATTCTACTAGTTATGTAACATCATGTGGATGATAACTGTTAAATTTAAGATTTATGTGAACCTCATCTTAAACTTGTGATATTTATGGAAAATCCAGTGCATAAAACTCCCGCTTTGTGGGGTTTGGGAGGGTACAATGCACGCAATTATATCCTTATTTCTAAATAAGTTGTTTTCAAGGTATAAACCAGTGACCCTTAAAGTGTAAAATAGGCGTGCATGACCCTAATTTATAGAAATATTCAAATTAGGGCATTAAAAACCATCCATATCAATTTCAGGATAGACTAAACATGGAGCTACTATGATATTCAGATGTCATTCAAAACAAGTGATAAAAAAACAATTAGTCTTGCCAACTAAGAACAATCAAGTAGATGGAGCCACTTACTAAGTAGACTTGACTAGAAACAATGTACAGGCCATGGTAGGTTGTTTTATAATTATATCATGATAGACATAATTTCCT
>MKEJ01079212.1:2097-14801 GCA_001753735.1 Embelia ribes | reverse complement strand
AAAAAAAAAAAAGGAAGAAGAAAATTTTGATAATAAAGTCAAACAGACTCATAAGGAATTTGCTGGGTTACATTTTGAGTTCACATTGGTCCTTTTTTTTTTTTTTATAACAGCCTGCAAATTAGGTTATTCTAGCCAATATTTGACTCACATATGTATTTTCTCACACATGAAAATAAAAAATATAAATTGCAGCTGTTATATTGCCATCTTTGCGTCGACTCCATAGTGACTTGGTCGAATCAGATGACTGCAAGGATGAGAATTGCTGTGTAAAGACTGGTGGAAAAGTTGTGCGCAAAGATAGTGATGGTTTTTCTTGCATTGATTCGGAGGGAGAAGATGAATGCGGGATTTGCTTGGAGCCTTGCACAAAAATGGTTTTGCCTAATTGCTGCCATGAAATGTGCATCAACTGCTATCGAAATTGGTAATTACTGCCCTGACGCTACCTTCCGCGTTTAATCATTTCTGTTAACTTAAATCAATAGCTTTTATTTTCTGAATGATTAATTGTTCGCGTTTTTCAGTGTCTCCTTTGATTTTTTTCTGTTTTGTCCTTGTTGCAACATCTTTAGACTGAAAGCAAGAATTTTTGAAAACCCTGCATTTTTATGTCGATCCTAACAACTTCAGATGCAAGAAAATTAACCTTTTTAGGTTCTTAAAATGGGGTTGTTTACAAAACTTCTCTTGGAAATTAAAAATCAATATGTCCAATATTTTTGGCGTGTATATATTAGGAAAAACAGTTTTCAACTACATAGCCAAATCCATTACATTTTCTTCTCTGAATTTCGTAAATGATCAATGCTTAGATCTTTGACTTATCGGTTGCAGACTTGCAACAGTACCCCTTCTCTAATTCAAAGTTTTTCTGGCTTGACCTTTCCGTCAAAGTATATTTGTATTAATTACACGCGCTGCTTGTTCATTGTGATGTATATGCAAGAAATCGAAAATTTAAGGGCGTGCATGCGAAATTGTGTACATTTGGGAAAGTCTAGGTAAAAAAAAAAACGATTTTTCAGGAGAAACGGATTGTGTAAAATGTGGAGCTAAGACAATAAGTTATGCATCTTATAGCTGTTTTCTGATTTTCAAAACAATATTGCAGCAGATTGATTCTGAAAACAGTTTTCTGCTTTTGTATTCTTTCCCTAGCATCTTCTCTAGAAAATAAAATAGCATCAAAAAGTAAATCAATTGCACGACAAAGTTTCGTTAAACGTGGCGTGAAAACTGGAAGTGGAGCTTGAATAGACTGCTATTATTCTAAAAATACGAGCAAATTACTTTCATTCAATTAATTATCAAATACTTTTTCCGGTTTGCAGGAACACGAGATCCGAGTCCTGCCCCTTTTGTCGTGGCAGTATAAAGAGAGTAAAATCAAGAGATTTATGGGTTTTGACTTGCGATGATGATGTGGTCGACCCTGAAACAGTCACCAAAGAAGACTTGTTGCGTTTTTATCTGTATATTAGCAGCTTGCCAAAGGACTCGTCAGAAGCTATGTTTCTAATGCATTACGAATACCTACTATGATTGATTTGTAAATAAATGAAAAATTACCAATGTATAAATAGAGAAAATTGCCATGCTCTAAGATGTAGATAAGAGCGGCGATTGGGGGACGATAAGTGTTATTGTTGTAGTGTTCTGGTAACCTTTGTGATTTTTAGCAAAGTTATCTGGTATGAATTTAAATCTTTAAATTTTCGTTTTATAGTTGAAATTATACTTGTTTTTAACCATTACCACGATATCTATTAGAAGAAAAAAGCTAAGTTGTGCTGTTGTGTGTAGAAGAAAAAGGCTCAATCGTTAAGGAACTGTACCGTGCAGATGTGGTAAAATGTGTACCCCGGGTTTCTTGAGATGCTTGCGATGTTTTTGATCTTGATGAATCTGTATATACGTGTGCGGGAACGAAGGCAAAAAAGATGGTTTATATGCGCATGGAGCGATCATAAGATGATATACGCTAAGTACATGCGGAAACGTGTATATTTTCCAATGATGCGTTACACAGGACTGCGTCGAATAAGTATAAGCTTGAGGATGTGAATTGTGACTATAGGCGTGGCTTATTTTCCCCCCGAGGGTGAATTTCTTTTTCCGAAATTGGTATTTAACAAATATGAAAACACTTCTCTTTTTCTTAATCAACTCTCAACTATCATCGTAGGCGGAAGCCGAGTGACAAAGCAGTTATAGACCGGGATTTCATTGTGTTTCACGACAGTCGCCCGTTAGGGTAAATTTGTTTTTTTTATGTTTCGGGCTGTATTTATATTGTTAAGACTTCGATTTACTGTGGTGACATTTTGCTCTTTCAAATATTAGTAGTTATATTTGAGTTCAAACATTTTCATATAGAGAGATACAGTAATATTTCTCTAGTTATCGTAGATCGCCCTATAGAAAAAAATGATTCAAATAACCGATAATGAAAAGCACATGAGAACATTGGCATTTCTTCCCCTCTTTAGAGGATTGGTAAAAGTGTTTCCAAAGGAGGATTTCTATCCTTTTAATTCCTCGAATGAGAAATTCAGAAGAGAAATACATACCATCAATCTTTCTAAATTTATAAAGTTTTTTAGAAATATTACAGTTGGCTTTCCACTCCGAAAATTACTATTCACAGTTCTTACGTTAAAAAATAGTTTTTTTCTCATCATAATAAATAAGAACAATAATGTGCTAGGAAAATGTATATTTTTTAAAAATTTATTAATTTTATATTGTATTTTGGTTAATATAAAAATAAAATTTCAAAAAGTCTTATATGACTCAATTCTGTTTTGTAAAACAAAAGAGAGTTTTTAGAAGTTAGATTTGGAAATTTAACTAGAAATGCAGGCTGTGAATGTTCTCTTAGTTTCAAAAAAGTGTTTCTTTGGTCCACAGTACGTCACATTGTTCACGCAATATAACCTTTTTTACTTTATTTGTTTACAAATAATAACGCCAATTTTACAAACACATAATTTATTTTGTCTTAGTAGGGGATGTATAAGCATCACTACAAGACCTTAAAAAAAATTAATAAATCTGTGCTGACACTGAAATGAACTAGCCTCTCTTTACCTAAATGTTTTTGTACAATTTTTTTTTTATGTAAGGTGGTAAAAATTATTATATGTTTAAATTTTATAATTATTACACAGCTAAAAATAAAAAAAATAATTATTTATTTTATTTTACTTCTAAAAAGTAGAATGGACCTTTTATTTAGGAACTCAATAATTAATTCCAATAATAAACAAACAATATAAATAAACCAAACCAAAAACCACTTGCCGGTGCACTGTACTCACTATTCACTATGCGAGGACACGTCACACGCAATCCCAAGCAACAGCAAAACAGAACAGACATTAAGGGGCTGGAGCTGACGACGTCGTTTTCTAATAGTAGAATTAGAAAGGATCACTTGCAAAAATGGTCACTATAGTTTCAGTTCAATTCTTGTTATGCCCCCAATGTTTCAGTTACAATGATTTGATATCTTTTTTTTTTGTCAAGTGACCTATTTGGTCCCTATTAGTGATGGAAGGTTATTGTAACTATTGAAAATCAGATGAGAGAATTCATATTTGGTTTATTTAGGGGGTAAAATATTCCTTTTAGGATTATATTAAGTTGTTACCTTCTCCTAATTGAGTGAGTTTGGGTTTTTAACATAGTAGCTATCGTTATTTTACAATATCGTCCGTGCACGGTACAGTAAATTAGTATTTCATCCATTCACGAATAATTTACACGGTAAAACTAATACAAAGTTTTATGCAAAGTCAAAGAATTACTTTTTAAAATTTGAATCGCCTACGAAATGTTAAATATACTCTGATTTATTTATTTTTATTCTTACCCCTATTATAATGAGGGTTACTATTGGTATTCTTTCTAAATTTTCAATGATTATACATATCAAAAATGGGAAAGTGATCAATAATTTTTTGACAACTAAAAAAAAAAAAATTGTATCTATTATTAATGGATGGAGAGATTATTTCTTGTAGCTTATAAGCACGTCTATACTTTGAGTATCTTAATATTACGTACCACATCTCATAAAACAATACACACAATGTGATATGTGTGATACGCCTGATAATACACTTTTCAACTCATATAAAAAAATTTATAGTAACATATCTAGCATAACCCCTAATATATAATAGTTCAATATGTGAGCATAAGATCTATATTATATTTTAATCACAAACTTAACAAATTCAAGATAATCAAAATAATTTCCAAAGGAAAAAGAGTAGCAAATTACTTGAATGGCTATTAATCAGGTCAATATAATATTTAATAATCATCCAAACAGGTTCGAGATAATCAAATAATTTCCAAAAGAAAAAGAGTAGCAAGTTACTTTAATTGCTCTATTACTCAGGTCAATATAATATTTAATAGTCATTGCATGAAGGTTAAACAAGGCAAAAATCAAAATAACGTGTGAAGAAAATGAAAACCGAAAACAGAGATTTAAACAATATGCAGATAAAATAGTGTTTACATTGAAACTATATGGACCAAATCGAATTACATCAAAACTATGTTGACTCATATTGTAATTCAGCCCAAGAAAATTAACGCCAGAAACAGGGGGCACAAATACGTTTCCCTCTCTCTCCCTCCCTCTCTCTCTCTGTATCTCTCTGCGGAGATCCTGAACCCGTCTTCTCAACCAACACACCGACGAATCCGAGCTCGAACTCTCACACACATATCGTTTCTCGATTTCTCCGGCACGTCAACTCGCTGAGCTCTTATATACATATATATATATATATATAGCTGGACACGTGTACCGCCGCTCTCGTCGCCGTCGATTCTAGGGTTGTATGTTTATGATTGGGAAAAGATGCCGGAGACGAATGGATTGAAGCAGGTGGTCAACGGTCCGTTCGCGGCGGAGGACGGGGAGTCCGGTGATGACGTGGCGGCGAGTCAGGGTTCTCGGCCTGATGACGTGGCTTCCCCGGTCGGTAAAATAGTTCTAATCATGTCACTTAATATACGTGCTTAAACTTCAATTTTCCGAATTGATATATGCTACGTAATTAAAAAATACATTCTTGTGTCGTAGACTTCCAAAAAAAAAAAAAAAAAAATTAATATAAGAAAATACACTTTTAGAAACTTTATTGCTATTATAATATAACTTTTAGGAACTTTGTAACATAAATTATATTTGGGGTGGAAGACGCAAGAGTATGGTGATGACGTGGCGGCGAGGGAGGATATTCAAGCTATTGTTGTTTAATATATGTACTTGTAATTGGAGATAAGTTAGACTACCCAAAAAAAATAAAACTTGGTTTCTGAATTTATATGAACTTGTTGAAAAGTAGGAGTGCTTTGTATTTTATAATTCACGTTTTATGGCACCGTTTAAACTTCCAAAACATCGAATAAAACATTTTTAGAAACTTTATAATGTATGGTATTATATACCCCTGATGATCCGTTCTCGGTGGACAGAAAGCAGGTGAACATGTGGCTAGGGTGGAGGATTCTCGGCTTGGGACGTGGCTTCCATGGTGTAGTTAGGAAATATATTAGAATTATTGTTGTTTATACGTACGCATTATGTAAAAACACTTCCGTTTCCGAAATGATATGGGAATTAATGAAAAACACTTGTTTTTTTTTTTTTACACAATCCTGTAAAACACATGTATAATCCACGTTTTCTAGTTGCATTCCATTTGTAAACTCTGGGAAAATTATTTTCGAAAACAGAAAGTATATATTGTTAGGATATTTACTACATAAATTATAAACTATGCCCAATTTGGGGAACACATTTTTGTACAAAATATTATATTAAATCCGTCCGTCCGTTGAACATAACATACTTTTGTTGTCCTGTAGCTTACTAACTAGAATCAGTACAATTGTTGATCCTGTATTGGAGAAAAAAATGCGAAATTTTGGTGATCACGGGGGAGAATAAGAATTAGATGTTCTTTCTGATTTTTATGTTGGTTTTCCGGTTTATTAATCTCGATTCTCGTGTTCTGTAATTCGTGTAATACTTTTGAAGCGTATTCGTGTGAACAGAGTTTTTCAAGTTTCCATGCGAGACACATCGTTAAATAGACTTATACTGTCTTAGAGCATTCTCACCAGTCATATTCCCTCACCTTATTTTTCTATTGAGAAATTGTGAGTAGAAATGTTCCAAGGGAAAGTTTCTCTAAGCATAAATCTTATGAAAATTGCTACAAATAAATTTCTAAGAGGCAGAATCTATTACTACTATTGTTTATAAAAAAAAAATATTTTCTTTATCCTACACATATATTAAATCCTATCTGGTTCAAATTAAGGCAAAACATACATATTTGTATTTTATTATGTAATATGTTATATAATCATTTTTAATATTTTTAAGAAATTGTTGAGAAAGGCTGGTGTACCTCTTCTAAAATATATTATTTTCTGAAAGAGAAATGGCTTTCCAAAAAGTTAGATTAGATATTAAATGAAAAAGTCTGGTGGAATATTCTTTGGCAAACGTAACCATTTCCCGGTTTGGATTCAGAAACTCTTCATCTATGTGTAGCTTTGTGTATGGTTTTTCAGCTTTCATTTGAAGCAAAATATTTGATTTATACCTTCTTGAGCAAAAGTAACCATTTTCCTGCTTCGGATTCATTTACGTGTAGTATAGCTAGTAAAATATGTTATGGAAAAAGAATATTCTATGGTAAGGTTGTTTCAATATGATTTTCCTGTAAAAATATGTTCAAAAAGAATTTGGCATGTTATACATTTTATATTTTAAAGTTCCAAAAATATTAAATTTTCTTATTTTCATAAATATTTTATGAAATTCAATTCATGAAAAATGGCTTAAAACGTAAATTATACTTGTTCTACATGATATGTTAAAAGTACAAGTATTTTTCATTGGATTTCATATCAATTAAGAAAATGGTTTTTTTCCCATTTGTACATACATACGGGTATCAAACCACAATAGTTCGATTATTTATTAACCAAGACGTGTAATAGTCTTCATGTTTTTTTAAATTTATATATGTGAGGTACATATGAAATTTATATTGGTGGTGTTTAAAGCTCTAACTTGAATTTCTATAAGTTAGGGTCATGCACGCCTCCATTGCGACTTGTTGGTCATAGGTTCGTCTTGTTGGAAACAACCCCTCTGGAAATTAGGGTAAGGTTGCATACATCAGACCCTCATGGACCCCGTAATGCGGTAGCTTTGTGCACTAGGTCGTTCATATCTTTCAAGTACATTGTTAGACTTGTATCTTTTTAGACGTGTTACCATTCCCCCACCCCCCCGGCTTCATATATGAAAATTGTATGCAATTGAGTGTTGGGTAGATGAACAAAAAATGAGTGTTAGAGATGTGCATGTTGAGATAAGTGTGTTGAAAAACTAGGAAGGATAAAAAAAATGAAGGGATTCGAGCAAGTTTAGGGTGACTTCAATTAAGATAAGATGAGATAGAGTCATCAAATGTTGTTTGGACCTTTGAGGGCAATATTAATCTGGGCAAGGAAAGAAGAGGTAGGAGTAGACCTCTAAAATCATGGATAAAGGGATAAGCAAATACTTGAAAAATAAATGAGCAAGTTGCCTCCAATAAGAACTAGTAGATGTAGGAAAATTCATGTTAGCAACCTGACATGCTATCCTATTTTGGTTTTTTCAAGCGGAACCAGGATTAAGGTTTAGTTGTTGGTGGTGCCTTTGGATACAAAAACTTTTCTTTTACATGTACTTGTGTGTGTGTGTGTGTTTTCAAATTATTACGAGACACATGGATAGACTTATACCCTTTTACATATGCGCAAACATTTTTCCGCCTCAGATACCGAAGCTTTTCATTTCCGTGTAGTGGTGTGTATGATTTTTACAACTTTTCATTTGAAACACGTAGTTAGACTTATACTCTCCTAGACATGTGTAACCATTTCTTTGTTTTGATATGAAAATCTCTTAATTTCCAAAACTTGTATTGTCGTACTTGAAACTCGTTTGAATGCAGGTTCTAACTGCTTGTACACTTGCAAATAGTAAAATGTATTATGTTTTGATCACTAGTTTCGTACTAATAGATTTTTTTTCTCGTCATTAAATGTGTGTTTTCTTCAATTGTGATTATCTTTGTTACTAAATGTTACCAAAATTCATTATTTTCTTTCTCATTACAAAATACTCCATCCCAAATTTATAGGGTTGGTTGAATTTTCACTTAGATTAAGAAAAATTTAGTTAGAATGGTTGGAACATTTAATTTCTTTCTTATTTTACTAAGATAACCCATCATTGGAAACGTAAAAAGTTTTGTTTGTTCATAAAAAATCCATTTAATGAGGGTATACGAGTAAAATGCTTATTTTGACTACCTTTTAAATAAGAAAATTTGCCTATAATTTGAGACAAACAAAAAAGGATAGATGACCTATTGAAATTGGACGGAGGGAGTAGTCAAATTCAAAATTTCCTATTCAATTGTGTATGATATCACCGCTTCCTGGTTTCCTTTTATTTTAGGCCATGTTCATTCTTGCTTACCACTTATCCGCTTGCATGGGCATAGCCATGAGTTGTTTGGATTACCACATATCCACTTAATAATAGATACTATGGGCACATTTGGTTGCATCTTAATAAGTAAAAAGGTATACTTTTTGATAGAGGTGATTTTTTTTTTTGAAGTGATAGTTATAAGCATTAGTACTACAATTATATTTGTGTTTGGATAAAAGTGGAAAAGTATTTTTGTTTTGTTAATAGTATAAAGAAGTTGTTAATAGTGTAAAGTTTAAAAAAAATTACTGTTTTGGAAGAAGCATCCCAATCCATACTTTTTAAAAAGTTTAATTTTCTGCCTCAAAAGTATAAAGTAGTATACTTTTAGGATGACTCTGCCAAACAACAAATTTAACTTGTATATGTGAGAGAGAGAGTATCGAAGTATATACGTACCAAACAGGTATGTATAGTGGTATTTTTTTTGGGGGAGGGGGCAAACTACTACAATTAAATACTTAGGCTTAAAGGACATGGTAGGTATTAGAATTTTTGCCAGTCGTGTGCTTGGTTGGATACGAAAAGTGTTTTTTTGTTCATCAGTTAAGTTGATGAACTAGACAAGATGTGAGTGAAAGAAAGCAGCTTAAGAATTCACAGCTATTGTCTGTCACCTAGTTACTCCCCTGTCCAATTGCATATTGAAGTTGGCAACTTTTCATGTCGGTACTGGTATGAAATATCTTTTGTAACGCTGAAGAGGATACTCTGAAAACTGCTTTCAGAACCAATTCTCATGCTTGCTGACAACCGAATCCCACAGATATATTTTTTTCTTAATTTTTTGAAGTACATTATGATGATCTAGGTTTCAATCTGAAATTTGGCATGGCCACCAATATATGGCTAATATATTTTTGAAAAGTTGTAAAGTTTGTGTAAATATCTGCAGAATATTTTGAACATGTTTTTGATGCAAGTTTGTCATTCTTATTTTCATTTGCATTCCTTTCATCTGTAGTTTCATTTTTGTTATTTTCCTTGAAGTCCAATACAGTCTCGTTCTGACTCGTTTAATATATGCTCAAGGAAGAAGAGTTTGAGGAACCCAGCTCCACTCAAGGAGCTGACACTGAAAATAGTGGAAGGGTTGAATCGAGTGACAGTGACTATGCAGAAAATGGCCCAGGTGATGAACGACTAACAGAGGATGGTGGAAAAGAAGACATGTTTGTGGATTGCCCGGATGAATTGATTGTTTCTGATAATAGGGATGTGATGACAATTAAAGAGACCGAACAAAGTTCAGAGGACAATGATGATATGAAGGAAGCTCATGTTTATGAGTTAGACAATGGTATATATAATGAGGTCATTATGCATAGTCCAAAGGAATACAAGGTTGTTTGTCAATCAGTCTTAAATTTATTTATTTATTTTTTAATTTTCCTTGCTGGATAAATTTTTCTCTGTGCTGATTTTGCTTCTCTTGCAGGATGAAAACGAGTCCTTACTCGAAGAATTTTCTAAACTTCACCATAAGCTCAGAGCTCTGAGCTATCAACAGCCACTGAACAATGAAATCGAAGAAAAAGTAGCGATAGGGAAAAACTTTTCAATGCATGATATGGCAAATGAATGCTCTAAACTTGTTAAGAATGCTTTGGACGAAAAGTTGCATATGGAGGAGGAGTTTAAAGAACTTCAATCATCAATAATTGTGAAGGATCAAGAAATTAAGTATCTCCATGAAAAGGTCTCTGAACTGTCTGTGTCTCAGAATGTTGTTCTTTCCTTTTTCAGTTCACAAAATCAGAGTTTCTCTGATTCATCAAATCCATCAATGGAGGTTCAGTATGGGCTACAGAGTATTGATGATAGTACAAACCGGTTGTTAGCTTCTCTTGCCATGACAGTTAATGCAGAAGGATTGTCAGGTGAATCGATTTCTGGGAGATTGTCGTTTGTGGAGCAGAATGTTTCCCAAATAATTGGAAATTACCAATATTTACTTTCAGAAATCGAACTGCTTAGGCAGTCTCTGATTGAGGTGAGCTCTGATTTCAATGCAGAAGAAAATTTTTGGACTACTGCTGCTGTTGCACGTAATATCTTGCTTGAGCTCAGAAAAAAGGAAGTTGAGTTTGGTCAGCATGTAAACAATTTGGAAGAAGAAAATAAGAAGGTAAATGTAGATGTTGAAAAGCTTAAAGTAGAACTTGAGCAAGAGAAAACCAGGTATGCTAATACCAAAGAGAAACTCGGCATGGCAGTTACAAAGGGCAAAGGGTTGGTTCAACAGAGAGATTTGTTGAAGCAGGCTCTGGCTGAGAAAACGAGCGAGCTTGAAAAATGTTTGGCTGAAATTGAAGAGAAGTCAAGAGCCCTAGAGGCTGTGGATTTAATTAAGGAGGAATTGGGCAGGACTGAGAACTTGGTTGCTTCACTACAGGAAATAATCTCTCAAAGGGATTGTACTCTATCTAAATGTGAAGAGATCTTGTATCAGACAAATGTAAACCATGAACTTGAATCGGCCAATATTATGGAGAGAATTAGATGCCTTGTGGATGAGAAAAATACCATGGCCGGTGTGATGATTGAATTTAAGAAACTTGGAGATGTCTTATCCTCAGTTGATTTTCCAGAAAATGTTTCATCCTCTGACTTAGAATCCAGAGTCAGTTGGCTTGCGGAATCATATTTGCTGGCCAAGGGTGAAGTGGGTAAATTGAAAGATGAAATTGCTACGAGTAATGAGGTTGCACGTGATGAGATAGAGCGTTTAACTGACTCACTTTTGGCCGAAACTCAAGGGAAGAATTTTATTCAAGGAGAGTTAGTGGGTCTTAACCACAATTACCAAGCGATTGTTGAGAAGGAGTCTCAACTTTTGATGGAGAAGGATCGCATATTAACTTTTCTTTTAGAAGCATCTGGAACCTCAGTAGGGCCAGAAGAAGATGACCAACCTGGCTCCGATAGGGGTTCGCTAATAGACAGATGTTTCATCAAGATAAAAGAACGAAGTAATGCCTCGTATGAATCTTCTGCTCTTGATGCAGATCTGTTTGAAAGAATGCAAACTCAGTTGTTTATAACAAACCAGGAGTTGGTGTTATGTGAAGAATTATTTGAAGAAGAATCTCGAGAACTTCAAGTAGTGAAAGATCAGAAAAGTGCTCTTGAGAAAGATCTTGAGCGTTCTGATGAGAAAACCTCTTTACTGAGAGAAAAACTGTCGATGGCAGTTAAAAAAGGCAAGGGTCTTGTTCAAGATAGGGAGAATTTGAAGAAACTTTTGGATGAGAAAACTGCGAAAATCGAGAAGTTGAATATCGCCTTACAGCAGCAAGAATCTGTGGTCGATGATTTCGAGAATCAGATTAATAAATTATCAATGGATATGGAACTCATTCCCAAATTAGAGGCTGATCTTACGAGAATGAAAGATGAAAAGGATCAACTCGAGCAGTTTCTTTTGGAGAGTAATAACCTGATACAAAAAGTGATGGAATCAATTGATGGTTTCATTCTTCCTGTTGATGTGACTTTAGAAGAACCTGTCGATAAGGTGTTGTGGCTTGTAAGATATCTCAATGAATGTGAAGAGGCAAAGACCCTTGTGGAGCAAGAGAGGAACACTTTAAAACTGGATTTTGATTCTCTTTCCAACAAATTATCACAAGCTCATGCGGTCAAGAGTTCACTAGAAGAGGCACTCTCAACTGCTGAGAACAGTATTTCAGAATTAGGTGAAGAAAAGAGGGAGCTAGTTGAAATTTGTGCGAGGAGAAAATCACTTGACGATGCATTATTAGAAGCTGAGGAGAAAATATCAGTTCTTAACAATGAGAAAGATGATGCTCGACTTGGTAAAGCTGCTGTTGAGACAGAGCTCGAGAAAGTGAAGGAGGAGGTTTCTACTCAGACTACTAGACTTGCAGAGGCTTATAGAACCATAAATTCACTTGAAGATAAACTCTCGCATTTGGAGACAAATGTTTCTTTGCTTTCTAAGGAAAATAATGATGCCCAAGTCAATAGAAGTAATCTTCAGGACGAAATGAAGAAGCTAAAAGAAGCAGCTGAATCTCAGGCTAGCAAGTTTTTGGATGCCATGTCGACAACAAGATCACTAGAAGATAACCTATCCAAACTTCTT
>MKEJ01079202.1:0-11005 GCA_001753735.1 Embelia ribes | reverse complement strand
TACCTAACTCGGATTTTGATAGCATGATCCTCATAGTGAATGGTGTCTTCTCATCACTCAATAGTCTTCACGTAGATTTCCCTCCTATGTATGATAAGGTTCGAACTCTTCACAACCATGTTTCAGATGCGATGGCTTAATACATGCTCCTCAATAGAGAACATTTTGTTTGAATATACGGCCGAAAAGAATCCTTTCGAAGATATCTCCAATGCTTTTATCAAGACCCAGAATTCACGGGATGAAATGAAGTCTCAAATTGCATCTACTAGTGAGGATGTTTCAAAGGCCAGAGATGTATTATGAAGCCTCGCAGATGACCTCTCCTCAAGTGACAAAGCATACGCTTCTATTTCTAGCCAAGTCGACCAGCTCTCATTGGATGTTTCAATCGTAAAGAATCAACTAATATTAAATTTGGTCTGTATATATAAACAATGCAATTCTAAGGCAAATAAAAAGCCGGACATGGGTAAGGTTTAACCAAAGTCCTCTAGTTCCTAACTCCTATATTGCAACCACTACACTACTACTATTTTTGTATTAAAATTCTAAGTACTTAAATATATAAACTGATTATCTGTTAGATCCCCTTTTTTATATATAAACAGAGGCGGATTGGGCCACGTGTGGCCCTCACTTGTCGCCCCCTTGTGGCTGCGCGTGCGGCCCACCGCTGCCTCTAATAATCCTCAAACTTTCTAGTTCAACAAAGTAGACCCTTCAAAACGTGATTATGCAATCAAATTCTTAAAATAACATCGTGTAATGCTTCAATTAAGCCGTTTTCAAAACTAGGTTTTTATACAATCTTCTAACTAAAATTCTTTGATTGTAAAAATAATTTCACACCCATTTATACAAGAATAATCATTAAAGTTATGTGAAACAAGTAATTAATAAGTTACTACAAAGTAATTGCAGAAACAATCAAGTAACTATTAATAAACAAAATAAATTATAAAAACTTTTATTTGCAATTGCCACCTTAAGCTAGTTTTGAAGTGAAATTGGTGCTAATATGTGCACAAATTGAGCTTGGTCCGCCCCCCTCCTACTATATATTCGGATTTATTTGAGAGATAATTTTAGTGTAGCCAAAATTATGAACATGTATAAGTATTTATATAAACAAGTATATCAAAATTGATTTGGATTAGGATATAACTAGTTAGTCGAAACTTGAGATTTATATGGAATAAAATTACCTTATCCTACTTTTAGTTTTTTTTCAAATATTTTTGTAGAGATATAAGGAGGGGAGAAGAGAGCAAATCACGTTGGTTTTGTTTGGAGAAGATGAACCTAGATTCAAGCTTCAAGAGTTTTCACTTTAACCCCTTTTTATGCCTAATTTTAACAGTTAAAGGATGCTGTAAGTTTCATCTAGTCCCAACGTTTTTTAAATCGTAATACTATGACCCAAGTCTTTAAGCCAATTTGTCACATTAATATTTAAGACAATAAATTGTCAATTTGTGGCTCTTCAAATTCTGTAACTTATAGATAAATATGTTTAATGTCTATTCAAATACAATAATTGCATATTACTATTTTCTTGTGACTCCTCAAAATTGTAAACAAATTTTTAACTTATGGATCCTTGTTAATACATATTCAAATTCAATGAATATATATAATTCTTTTCTATGTAATCAATTTTTATTAATTAATAATTAATAATGAATAGTACAAATGTCAATCAATCAGAGGCGTCATTTGGCGTAATTTGGTTTGGAGGCTCTCCTTTTAATTTATTATACTTAATTTAATTTTATTAATTGTATTAATTTATTTCTTCATTAACTTATTTTTTATTAACTAATTTCCCTTACCATCCTTGAATTTTTGCTATCCATAATACTATATGTATGTAGCATTTTCTTTTGTTGTTTGTTATTATTTATGTATATTTTTTATTTTTTTTGGAGAAATTATGTATGCAACTTTGAATAATAGAGAAAAGTTACATAAGCAACTTGAAATGCATGATTGCGCATATCTTAACCGTTATGAAACAATAGAGAGAGGTCAAGAAAATAATTAAATTAATTTAATTTAATTAATTGAGATTTAATATTTATTAATAGAGATAAATAGGTTTTTTTAGTAATGATAAATTTAAAAGAATTTGTGTACTTTACATTAAATTGTCATTAATTGTTGTTAATGTATACCTTCAACTGTTATTAAAAATTATTCATTAACTTATATTTAATTAAATAATTTTAAATTAATTTAATTTTATTAATAAAAATTTTACACGTGCCAAAGATATAGAGCACTACTTGACGCAGTTCTAACTTGAAGGCTATAATTTTATATTATTGTATGTGATATATGATATATGATATAATGTAATGCATGATACAAGAGGCACTATTAGGTTTACTTTTACATTCCATTGAAGACCTTTTGTTTTAACAATGGAAGAAGAAGACAATCCGCTTCTCCGTCTTCTTACAAAGTCCGTATAATCCTTTTTTCTCTAAGCTTTTAATGTATTGAAATAATTTAATCCCCTATTTATTAATTACTCAACCAAAAACTCAAACGAAAAGGGTTGGAATTACTCTCACCCGTTTTAGAGAGAGATAGGATGAGGATGAAGGCAGGACAATTATCTTAACCTTAAAAAATATTTGATAATTAAAAAAAATCTTTAAAAATATTAGAAAAAAGGGGTGGTTCTATGCAACTATAAAGTATACATTGCCTTGAAATATTAAATTTTATATTTTCTTTGGCTATTTTTAAAAACTCTAGCTCCATTAATTAAAATTTTTAAAAATATTTTTTCCTTTTAAAAAAAATATTCATTTTCCAATTCATCAATTATTTTCCACGTCACTGACGGGGTTAGATTCCGTTAGTGTGAAGGATCAAATTGACAAAATATTAAAATTTGGAGGATTTAAATAGCTGAAATGAACATTGAGTGATGAAATATAAGAAAAAAGGGGTACTTCTATGCAACTATAAAGTATACATTGCCTTGAAATATTAAATTTTATATTTTCTTTGGCTATTTTTAAAAACTCTAGCTCCATTAATTAAAATTTTTAAAAATATTTTTATCTTTTAAAAAAAATATTCATTTTCCAATTCATCAATTATTTTTCAAGTCACTGACGGTGTTAGATTCCGTTAGTGTGAGAGCACATGTACATTGACAATTAGAATTTGGGGGATTTAAATAGCTGAAATGAATATTGAGTGACGAAATTTATGGACGAAGCAAAGTTTGGAGGACAAAAATATAGTTTATCCACAAGAAAATAAGTACAGTGATTTGTGGCTTCCCTATCCGAATAATCAATTAGTTAACAATTTTATTAATTTATTTTTTTGTTCAACAATTTGTATTCAATAAATTTTATAAAAAAAAAAAAAAAAAAAAGACCGTGGAGACAATTAAGAATACAAATGAGCTAAGTAGTTCATAGATTGGATTAGATACTTTAAGGACTCGGCTCAAACTTGTTCATTCATGAATAAGGCAATATGAATTAGAGGTGGCTAAATCCATAAAATTATAAAATGGGGATGACCGAATGCCATAAAATTATCATGAGAGCCTAAAAAATTAAAATGGAGTGGCTAAAGCCACACACAAATTATTTTACACGAGAGTATAGAAAATTTTTAATCAATTTAAAAAAAAAATTATGTTGGCCATTGTAGCCTTTCAACATAACTTTAGCTCCGTTTGTGATCTGAATATTTAGGTAGGACTCGTTAAACAAATGAGCCAAGTTTGAAAAAACCAGAAGTCAAGTCTGAATAGCTCCAGAATCGGCTAGTTAAAACCTGAACTCATCTGATTATTNNTGATTATTTTTTTTTTTTTTTAAATACACGTATTTCAAATTAGAAGAATAAGTACACATACTTAAGTCGTTATTAATAAATTCGTATTAATATCGTCATCTTTAAGTATTTGTTAACTCAATTCAATATTTAATGCCTAATAAAGCAAGCCTATCCTCACAAAGGCGCTAAATGATTTGATTCTAAAAGATTCAAGCGCGTCCAACTTAATTATACAAACCAAGCCGAGCTATAGCCCGAACTTTACAAGTATGTAGTGAGCCAGCCTAAATGGAGCTTCTAGGTCTCATCAAGAGCCCGAGCCAAATTTAAACCGGAACACTGAACAAACGCATCGGCCTAAATGACCTATAACTCGCATTGTTCATCTCATTTGCATCAATTTAAGGAAGGGCATTCAAGGCCTCTATATGAATTTGGGAAAGAGTTCTTCAATCCCCCTAAAATTGATGCAATAGTGATAAATTAATTATAAGCCACGTAGACAGAATATAGCATACATAATTACAAAAATATTTTCATAATATTTTATTACTAAATTTTATTTCTATGACCAATAAATATTTTCTCACTATTATACTATTTTAAAGAGTGTAGATGATTCTTTCCCTATAAATTTACCCCGGGGGGTTGTTCCGATTAGATGGAAAAAAATGGGCTGTAAATGTCATTTCCCAATACTAGCTTAGGATTTGTTTTGTTACTATTTTTAAAAGCAAATAAATTAATTTTTTAGACTAATAAAAAGTTGAATGCAATAGCTTGAAGTTACTAACTTTTTAAAGTTATTAACAACAAAAAAAGCAAGCATAAAAACTAATGCTTCATAACTTTTTTTTAAAAAAGTACATAGATACTGAGGGTTTGTTTGATGCAATTATTAAGGAAAAAAAAAAACTTTTTTCTTTCTAAAACCATATGCATGTTTCTTAGTGAGATTCTTTCAATCTATTTAAATTAAAATAATAAAAAAAAACAAACATAAAAACTAAACTAAACAGTCAAGTTGAGTTTTTAATTCAAACTCAAACAAGCCCCTTGCCATTAATTACTTCACGCCTTCATTAAATTATGGGAGCAAATTCAAAAAAATTGGATGATCCTGAAATCCTGTCAGATCCTGTCCTATATAGCACCCGTTGAATGGCCCCAAAAAAAAAAAAAAAAAAGAAATTAAGCCATCACATGCTCTACAAAGACACAGATTTTGATGATAAAAACCTCGAAATTCTTCACAAGTTGTTGAAAAGATTCAATATTTCTTGGTGGGTTTTTGTCAAAATAGGGAAATAGCCCCATCTCTGAGCACATTGGGTACTGTATGTTAATCTTTATTCATAATCTTTCTTTATGAGGGTTTTATCTATTTCTGATTGTGCATTGTAGATCTGTGATCTCCATTGTGATTTTCATGTTGCTTTTAGTTTTTGGGGGCATTGGGGCTTTCCTATATTTATTTGAGTGTTTTTTGTTGGAATAGAAATTAGATTAGAATGATATAAAATATTTCCTATCTTTAGTCAAGTAGATCAATTAGTTTTTTCCCTTATTCTTTTGTTTTGATCTTATATATGTTTGATTTAATCTTGCTATATATATGTGTTCTTATGCATTATTTATTTACCAATAGGACATTTCTCATCTTTATTAAATTTGATAGTTTTAAACCCTAATAATGTGGTTCTATATTCCATTTTTTTATGAACTTAATGGTTTTTGGGTTGCTAGTTCTGTGGAAAATGTTGAATTTGAGGGCATGTTTGGTTGTGCCTTTTAAGCTCAAATTTTTTTTTTTTTTTTTCTGCTAAGAGGTGTTATCACATTTTGATGCGTAGCTTTCTAACATGAGCTTTTTTGATGTGTTTCCTAGAAAAGCTAGAAGCTTTAAAAATGGATGCATGCATAAATTTTCTTGGTCTGAGATTCTGAGAAGAGCTAAGACTTTTTCTCTCTAAAAGCTGTAACCAAACAAACCCTAAGGATTTTTTTGGTTTTGTATTTTACACCCTTATGAACTTTATTTGTGGATTTTCTGGTACTGATGATATTCACTAGTCGTAAATAATGATTATACTTAAAGACTAAAGAGGTATGTTAAAGTTATTTGTAGGTAATTAATACTGTTTGAAATTAACATTTTGCACTTGTAGATCATGAATATGTTTTGATTCTGAAAGTTGTTGGCTTCGTCAATTACTGGTAAATTATTGATAATACGAAAATTAGTCTTACATCTAACTAATATGATTTTGTTTCACCTTTGGCCTACCTGAAAATGGGTATCAGTTCGCAACTGTTGATTTTGTTTGGGTATCAGAAAAGGCAGTTTTAGTTTCCATTTGCATTGTGCTGTTTTTTTTTTTCAAATGTATTGCCGATGGATTGCCGTTAATTGTTGTTCTTTCCTTTTCATTGGATAAGTAGTAAATTAGACGTTGAAACATCAACCCGGATAAACTTATTGTTACCATACCAATTTTGTTTATAATTAGGATTAATTTTGCTACATTGTATTACCCCAGCAAACCTTGATTGTTTTGGAATTTAACTCCATGCCAACTCTTTAGAACTACTCCCATCCCTGGTTACCAAAATTGAATGCTTTCCTTATTCCTATGATATTTGTTTTCCGCACATTGTCCTTAAAGAAATACTTTTCGAATGGATGAACCGAAATGTTTATTCAGCTCACTAGTGCCCTCGTAAATCTCTCTCAGTGTTGATCTGAGTGACCTGTTTATGGATTTTGAATTTGAAGTGTCATTTTCTTTGACTGCGTTGTCTCGTGTCTTGTCTTCGTATTTTTTTCCAATTGATTACAACCTTTTGTTTTCTCCTTTTTTTCCCGTGAATTTTTAGTATCTGCTGTTGTTTTAATGTTACAATTGAATGTAGAACTTTCCCAGTTCCTGTGGTTCTGTTTCCGCATATTGTTTTCTGATTTTCAAGACAGTAAACGCTATAAGAATCACTTTGAAGGAGAAATTATTCTGAGATTGGGTTTTAGAAATCTAGTGAAAGTTGGTTTTGTTTACACCCTTCCTTTTTTTTTTTTTTTTTTCTGTTTTCAAAAAAGATGCTCCTTTAAACTAATGCAATTGTTCAACCAATTTTACTGAATAACTCGACGCTAATATTGTTAAATATGGACGTGATCATTTAAGATAATTTTTCTTATTTCATATTAAATGTCACTTTAAAAAATTAAGAATATATTTATTATTGTTCTTAAAATATTACTCATCTTATCCATATTAAATTTTCAATCACTTCGATCTCACAAATCAAACATTTAATGAAGGATATTTAGGTAAAATGTAATTTTTTTTTGCTACAATTAAAATTATTTAATAATTTTATTAATTGTGTGCATTAAACTAAAAAATGGTACTTATTTTGAAATGGAGGAAGTGATTAATTCTCACAGGTTTGTCACTAATGTAAATACTTATCTAATTATTGGTTTAGCACTCATTCAATGTTGATTGGCTGAACCGCTAAGTTTATGGCTAACATTTTTCGTAATAAAAGTTCATGCTAGCGTTTAGTTCGACACAACCTCATGATCAATACTACAAGTTAGCGCAGACTTTTAAATAGAAGTTAGCGCGGTCGGATAATTATTTAAGAATGATATTATCAGTGACAGATAAATAAGAGACAGGGTCTAAGGTAAAAATAAAAATTGGTATTTCTTACATTAAATAAAATCACAACTTCTTCAGTAGCGAATAGTACATTAGTGTTTATTATTTCTAATTCAATACCATTCATTTCCAATCATTTATCGATAATAGAAGGATTCATTTTTTTTTGCTTGTATATTATCATCAATGTTATAACTAATTTTATTACTCAACTCATGATCAAGATTTGGTTCACTCGAAAATTCATCTACTAATTGAGTTGTACGATTTTTTCTCATTTATCACAAATTTATCAAAAGCTCTCTTTTGAGATAAGATTAGCTTCTCAATTCTTTTTATTTTTTTCGATTTTTCATATCCACTTGGGTATTTCATATAAGACATTTTAATGCTAGATATGAAATTTTTTAAACAAAAAGAATACTACATAATACAACCAACGATTTTATCTATAATAAATAAATATTGCATATAATATTAAAAAAAATATTGATTAGAAAGATAGAACTTGATTAATTGAATTTGTTGACAGGGTCACAAAGAATAAATTTGCATATACTTGAGACTTAAGAGAATGAGATGAGAGAGTTTTCTTTTCACATTACACTAGAACGTGCTATGTGAGGAGATAAAAAGGTAAAATGATTTTAAAATTAATTGTGAATTGTAATTACTAAAAAAAAATAGAATTTGTTAGAAATTAGATCACACTTAGAAATGTTTATTCTAAAGATTTGATTTTAAAATTAATTAATAAACAAATTATAGAAATTGATCTTTTATCAATATTTTTTTATATGAGAATAGTTAAATATGAGGCCAAAATTTTAGCCTATTATTAAGAAATATTATTTTTATTCTAAAATATAATATATATATTAAAAAATTTAAAAATTTGAGTGCCTCTTATTTTCGAGAGTTTAGAGCGAATGTCTTAGTTGTTTTGTGACAGATCCACAACGGGATATCACCAAGTAAATTAAATCTTAGTAATTCTCTAGCTTTATTTTCATCTCTTTTATGTGATTTTGTACACATTTTATTGGTCCTATCAACTTGGGCTATATATGGTTACAAGTACCACAAGAGAATTCACTCCAGTTTTTTTCTATGCACCCAATTTCTTTTATTTAAATTCTCAAATGTGCAATTTGGGAGAAGAAATATCTTACATTAATTTTTCTATTTTTCTGTATTTGTAGAAAAATTTGCAGAACAAGGATCATGCTTAATTAATATTGGTGATTCTATTTTGAGATGATGGATTAGTGAAGAAAATTGCAAAACTGCATAGAAATTTCTCATAGATTTGGTACATAATAATTTTGTAATCGTAGTATAAACTTTAAAAATTTCTTGTCATTTTGAATTGTAGAACTTATGGCATTGAATAGTAAATTACAAAAATAAGTCCCGAAACGAATACAAACATATAAGTCATGAAAATCCTGAAAACATAAAGCTGCAAATACTCATATTTCAAGAACTAAAGCCTATGGATTTAAGAGGATGAGAGTTAGTTTATATGATGTATAAATTACAGGTAAATATTTTTTTTTTCGATAACTAAGCTCATGTGAATATTTGACACATCCCAAACTTGCTTTATGTATAAAAATTTCTACACGACAGTTAGGATGGCAGTGGACCAGAGAAAAATGGGTATTCGTCCAAACTTGTCCCGTTTGGACTGGAGATGGACTATATATATTGGACGGTGGACGTATCGGAGATACCCGTATAAATCTGTGCGGAGATGGAGGCGGGGATGGATTTACCCTTACCCCTGCCCCGCCCCGTACCCGTTATACCTGTTTAAAATAATATGGGATAAATACTCCCAATTTAAAGCCCTAATTTACTCGTCTCTTCTTCTATTAGTCTTCAGCCTTCACTTCAGTCGCCGTCTCCTCCCTCCTGCATCTTTCTCTCTCAGTGAAACATAGGGAGTTGTTTGGGATCGAGAACAACTTTACCCCTAAGGAGTATTAGAAGGTTTATAATGGGAATAAGTGGGCTTTCGAGGATTTGTAGGAGTTCGGTTCAATGTTTAATGAAGTTGTGATTTTGATGTGTAGATACTAGTTGGGTAGTTATGAGTATAATTATTAAGTTTTTTCGATTTTAATTGACTTAAATCTTTTGAATTAAGGTAATGCATTGATAAACCTAGCTTTTGAATTGGGATTATTCTATTTTCTTGTTTATGTTGAATGATGGAATGATGAATTAATGGTTCGTATTGTATGTATATTGTTTATATGCAGGCTTGTTTTGATTTAAGTGATGTTCAAAGCTATGGATATCTGTGGGCCTTCGAGGGATCATTTCTTTTAACTAAATAGTGGTTAAGAAAATTGATTGTTCCATTAAGGTTAGTTCGGTGCTGTCAACAAGTTTTATTTGAGGCTTTAAGTGAAACGGAATATATAATTTTAGTTTACTTGAATCTTAATTATTGTGTAGTTAAACGCTTTCTAATTGGGTTTCTATTTTCATGTTTGTATGCAATGCGTTGAAAAGTTGAATTATATGCAATTTACATACTTCAAATTAGACCCATTTGGTTTTTGGCTTAAAAACACTAATTTGGAATGTTCATATTGCTTATAACAATTCGAACATTTTATGGGATAAATTGTAATTGAGGTCACCTTTAATTTTGTGGTGTCTTTTTTTGTATCCGGAAAAAGTCTATTTATCTTTTATTATGTCTTGATGTTTTTGTCTCAGATTTTCATTTTCCTTTTCCAGAGTAACAAACTGCCATTTATTTTTTGCCTTCCTTGGAGTATTACAATTTAACCCCCTGCTTGTCCTCTTATTTAACAATTTAAAATATGAAGTTGTACTTACAAGTATACAAAGTTCAACCCCACAGTCAAAAGTGATAGATTTGTTTTATTATAGTTTAGTTTCTACATAGTTGATTTTTACATGTAGTTGATTACAAACAATGGAAGGAGAAGCAATGAGAAATAATATGTCAACTCCTGAAACTTCTGCAATACCGGGTGAAAGCAACCAACTTCCAAGCTCTATTGATGAAAATCAATCTATCAACTCAACTCCTATGACTATTGGTGTAACAGATAGGCATAGATCAATTGTGTGGGATCATTTCAAAAGGAAAATAGTTGATGGGAAGTTAAAGGTTGAGTGCAATGAATATAAGGAAATGCTTGCTAGTAGTGCTAAGAATGGAACTAACCACTTGCATGACCATCTTAAAAGTTCGAGGAAGAAATATAAAAATTTGAAGCAATGTTTATTGATATCCAACCAATTAAATAAGGATACCGAGAAAACAATGGAGAACTGGCAATTTGTTCAAGAGGCGGGGAGGGGGGATCTTGCCAATATGATTATATTGCATGAATATCGTCTTAGTATGGTTAAGCATCACAGGTTTCAAAAATATTGTCACACAGTTCAACTAATGCTCAAAATGGTATCCTGCAACACTCTCAGAAATGATATCCTTCAAATTTACAAAACCGAAAAAGATAAGATAATGTTGGAAAAAA
>MKEJ01079196.1:0-15905 GCA_001753735.1 Embelia ribes | reverse complement strand
GCCCATATCTCATATATGTATATGTCCACTCGTACATATCTCTATCATATATGTATATCTCTACTTGTACATATATCTCTCATTTATGTATATGTCCACTCGTACATATCTCTCTCATATATGTATATTTCTACTCGTATATATATATCTCATATATGTATATTTCAATGTATAGACATATATAACTTTCACATATATATCCATGTCTGTAGCCAATACCACTGCAGTTCCATTATTTTGTAATCATCGGCCACAGATACGTCACCAGCACTACAAATGCCTATGGTACCAACACGAATGTGCTACGTCACCAATACGAATGCGCCACAACACCAACACAAACGCGCTACAACACCAACACAAATGGACTACAACACCAACACCAACACCAACACGCCACAATACTAACACAAATACTCTACAACACCAATACAAATGCTCTATAACACCAACACAAATGTGCCATAACACCAACACATATGTGCTACAATGTATATATGTATATACTACTACAACTACACATATGTATATATCTATATATTACAAATACCACGACTGCGTCTAGAATGCCACAAATACATCACAGCACGAACATGAGGATCACAACTCTAACATGAGGGCGCCACAATGCCACGTGCACATTGAATAGAGGTATATTCTGCCGCAATATATATATATGCATAACTAATTATACTATTTATTTCTCTGAAATTATTTTCTTACACAAAAATGATACCACATGCCCAAAACATATAGCATGACAAACATGTAATTATACGAACGGAGATTCTACAATATATTAAGGTCCTGAATCTGCCCATACCTCGTAGGCCTCCCAAAAGCGTATAAACAACCTTTCAACAAATTTTCGATACGTCTCACCTATTGGCCCCCGAACGCCACTTCTCATGCCTTCAAAATTTCCAAGCTCCGCTACTCAAATGACCGTGATCCTATACATGAAAATGGTCTACACAATATAAGAATAATATTTTTTAATTTTATTTCGCCGAACATTATAGGCTAGAAAATTGGAAAATCATCCCCAAGAAAACGAGACAATACAATTTATAAAGATCGTAGATATATGAAATACCTTTCCGACGCTATATCATAAGCCTCAATCGGATATATGTTTTGTGAAATACCGTCAAAATACCGAATAGATGTCACGATAACAACTTATGCTTAATCATATTTAATCATTTTGTCAGGCCAAACTACGATCACGAAAAATTATTTACCACTTCCAAGCACTAGTATACGATGTACACTATAGGAAAAAAATATTATAACTCGTACAATATTATTTAATAAAAAAAGCCCATAAATTTTGAGATGTTATAGAGTCCAGTTTAAAGTATCAAAGTGCTGAAAATTTTATCTTTTTTGCACTATATATGACTTTTTTCCGACAGCTTGTCCGATGCCAGACAACTGCCAGACAGTCAATATGCCCCAAAATTTTATTTTCAAATTAAAAGATATATTTTTTATGATAACAGTAGGTGCGAAAAATATACAAGTCTTGTATTATTATTGTGCTAACATTTTTATCTAGGATTGTAGTTTAAAATGTGGTACAAAGTTCAAAATGGACAAGACTTTATAGTGTGAAGTGAATTCAAATTATTATGGCTCGAGGCAATCAAACAAACTGATTTTTTGCATGTCCGACAGTTCTGTCTATTCAGAGCAGTCGAACAAGGCTCCGAACCATATATGATAGAGTTGGTGTTTTTGGCCCAAAGTGCTGAAAATTTCTAAGTTCCATGTGCTCGACTGACACAAGCAAAAATCAGTTTTTTGAACTTATTTCACCCATTCTATCTATCCGACACCTTGTCCGATGATAAAGAGTCACTGGACATGTAAAGTCCCGGAAATTCCAAATGAATTTTTTGCATTTTCATACTATTATATAGTATGTTATAATATTATTATTATGTATTGTATGTCGTAGTGGTAGTGTACGTATTGCTACGCAGTTGTTTATAAAGTGTTTGATTAGAAACGGATAGTATTTCTTGTTGCGTTTTTTACATGAGTTTCGAGGAGTGCGTTGTGAGTTGATGGACATAGACACATTGATATATGATATGCATATTAGCGTATCAGTGTCAAGTATGTGACATAGTGGGGTTCAAAGCCGTTGGCTTGTTTCTTTGTTCATTTGAAAGTTTCATTCAATTGAATGCTTTTTGTATAACAGTTCAGTATTTTAAGCATAACTATAGGACCTTAACTCTGATTAGGGCTTATAATATTGTTCTGGCAAGCTATTTCATTTATTTACGATTTTCATGTTTTGAAAAAAAAATTTAATTCGAAACAGAGACGAGTCAAAAAGCAACTCGAAATATTTGTGAAAAAGACATGACATCAATTTCATATTTTGGTCATATCTCTCAAACCGTAATTCCGATTGCAGTATACAAATCTCGATAAAAAGATAATTCAATTATCTACAACTTTTGTGTTTTGATAGAGAGCTAATTCTTTATAAAATAACAGTTGTGGATCAAATAATGAAGCAAAAAATACATGGCCAGAATAGAGCCAGCTTGGAGTCAGCTTTGTTGCTCTATATCAACATCAACTCATTATTAATTATTTTTTACCATTTTTCCTTCCCCATTCTGTAAATTCCCGAACCTTTAAGCGAGAAGGAGTGGAGACTTGAAAACTCCAATCTTCCTCTTCTAATTTCTTCATGATCCGTTGATCAAATATCGATAAAAAGTTGATTTTCTTCATCCCCGGAACATTAAAATCATTTCTACACAAGTTTTATACTCTCTCTCATTCATATGATTTGGCTTGATTTTTGTGTCAGAATCATTTATAAACTTTATTTTTTTTATATTCGTGTTGTGAGAATCGTTTTTATTTACAGGTTTGTTTCGTTTTGTCTTCGTTTGATAGATCAAATCCCGAGCTCAAGATTCGAGATTTTGGGGCTTTTTGACGTGGGGTTTCGGGACATCAATTAACGAGAATTGAGGTATAGTAGACTATACGCTCTAACTTAAACTTGAGCATTTGCCATATGTAATCATGTTTAATATGTTCCGGTAGATGAAATACGTTTCCATAGTTTGTTAAGCCTTATAAGATATCGTAATTGAACGTGAATTGACACATTCGTAGGTATGGATGTATGAGTAAGTGATTGACGTTGACATAGATATAACATGATTCATTAACTTGCATAGTCTAATTCTCATGTTATACTCATAATTTATTATGAACATATTTATCTTATCATATTTATCATTATCATGTTTATTATGAGAAAAAAATGTAAATTGCATGAGTAATTGAGCATGGCATTTACACTCATGCATTGATATGGTATCATTCTCATTGAAAACATGGTCTAAAAGTTGGAAACCAAGTGTAGTTTCATATATTGTTGGGCATTGTATCACGTTTTTTTATAAAAAGAAGCAATGAGACCTACAACATTATCGTGAAGTCGGAAAACTTGCAATAGGGATTTACCATTTATTCATCACGGTATAGGTGCCAGATAAATGAAGGCTTTGTTTTCATCACATTGTGGGTGGCGGAACCTAGCAGGTGAGTGTAGCGCCAAACTTTAAAAAGTTATTGGTACAAGTCCATAAACTGTGTTAAAGTTATTGCGATTGCATGTAATAGTGGCATGCATTGCATACATGAACAGTTTATTTAAATTTTTACATGTTCTACACTCGTTCATGTTTATATACCTCCATTCTCATATATGATTTACATATTACTTAGCCTCTAGTTTATGTTATAGCATATCTTCTAACTGTTACATTTTTTTTTCCATATTTCCTCTTTATATCTTGTTATGTAGGCCCGGAGGCGGGTGTCGAGTATCACTAGGTGATATGATGGTATATTATCAATATTTTTGTAGACTATGGTAGGCGCGGAGAAGACGAAGACTATATTTTGATATACTAGTTCAACTTATGTATATCTTATGTAGCAGTTGTCTACGCTGATAGCGAATATGTAGCTGTATTAGAAGTGAAAATATAAATATGTTATTGCCTTTCACAAGACAGAGAACATATGTATATCTTTCGTTAGTACTCATTTTGATAAGCATATAACTTGTGGTATTATATTAGTAAACAAACAAATTTACTATGTTGTATATATATATTTTTTGAGTTGGCGCTAGCCTTTGTTCTTTCTTTGTAGAATAACTTACTTTTTAGTACTGATGTGATTAATAATGCAACTGTAAGTAGTATCGTCCTGTAGTAGCGACTAGATTGCGTTGATAAGATTGCATTAAAAATGTGATTGCATTTTATTTTTTGTTCAATAAAATTTTTCTTTATTTTTATTTTCCAGAAGGGAAATATATACTCGCGTTCTTGAGTTTCTTGGGATTTGGGGTGCGACATGGTACAAGGGACCAAACACCGCATAGAATGAGAAGATTATATGATAGCTAGCTGTATCATTAAGACATGAGAGTCCACATTAACAGCTGGTTACAACATTAAGCAAACCTAATATAGTATACACGATTAGCACAAAATCTGGAATATGATTAAGCATAAAGATTTATACATGATTTTGATAAATCTTTTGGAATGGACATATGGTTTAAAATTAGTGGAGTACAATTAGGTGGAAAGTGAAAGCTCAAGGAAATTTCTGCTTTTCATTTATAAATTGATAAGAACAAGTCATGTCTAATTGGACCAAGGGACGTCTGCCATAAATTTACATAGTGCAGAATTTGCCTACATATTAAAAAATATGCGGCACGTAATGTTGGTAAAACATACACCCGTGCAGTGTTAGTAAAATCTGCGCCGTCTAGACTTAGGGCAACTGTTTCCGATAGAGTCGTCTTGATAAATCTAGAGTTGGATTAGAGGTCCACGTAAGCATTTGTTGAGGGTGAAAACCTCTTCTTGTGGGCGGTTGTATCACTTGAGCCTGTTCTGAACCAATATTGGTATCATAAAGCTTAAATTTGTAAATCAAAGGTTACACTAACTATTTATCCGTATCAATTAAAAGTAAACAACCTCTTATACATACGGCAAAAAAAAGTAAATAAACGACTTTGGTACATCACTTTTACTTAGTAAAGTATCCTTACCCAGGAAGGTTTGTAAATGCAACCCGGAATTGGCGCTTGGGTTCCGACCAAATCCCGTCATAACAATGCTTTGCAAATCATCTCTATAAGATTCCGAAAACTGATAATTTCAATTGATAAATAGAATCAATAAGTTAGCGGACCATAACTATTCGACTTATAAAATGCATCCAAATGAATACTAAATATTTCACGTTAATAGCACCTGTGGAAAGCTTTGGCCAAATTCATCTACTATCGGTGAATGTATGCTAATGCCTCTACACATTGCGGTGTCCGAGGGGTCCAATGAGCAATGAGTTGTTGGACCATTTGTTTTCGAATTATGGATTTCTTGTTTCCATTTTCCAAATAAAGAAGTTGAATCTACTGCATATGCAGAACTATTCATCTAAAATTCATAAATAACAATAAAAATTAGAGGAAGCAGACATGGCCCGTCGTTAATACATAAAAGGAGTTTCGAAATTCACTTACATCCTTGAATGAGAGACTATCGGTGTTAAAATCCACGGTATTAACCGAAGCCAACTTCATGGAGAGAAACTACATAGAAACCAAATTGAGATACCCATCAAGCTATAAACATGAAAATTGCCAACAATAAAAATAAAAATGAAGAAACTAGAAGTGAAATGAGACCTAATTTACCTCGACTTGGCGCTGCAATGACTGCACATAGTTTATAATCTCATCGAGCATAAGTGCTTTTCCGGTCACCTATAAATTGAATCTCCAAATCAAATCGCAATCATCGAGCATAAGTGGTTTTTAAAGTGACTTTTGTTAGCTTACAACAATGGAAAGAAAATCTCTAAGTACCAAAAATGACTTAATACCTAACTCGAACGAACAAATAATGTTAGTTACAATACAAAACCTTATTGCAGCCCAGTACAATTTCTTGGAGAAGCTTCATTTTTTCGCTAATCTTTTCTCGTCTAACCTAAAAACAATATCAAAACAAGCTAAGCGTTACAATAAGATGGTACAAATGTGCAATTAGTCGAATGAAATTCTAAACAATATGGGGCTATAATTTTGTACCCTTTTGGCCAAACTATGGCTATCGGTGGCTTGCCCCCTTCTTGCTCTAACGTGTATGTAGTCCTTCGGGGGTTCGGGAAGCTTCGTATTCGCATCATCTTGATTCTTGTGATTTTCATCTTTTCCTTCTTTATTAGTACTGTCATTTTCAATTCCTTGATTCTCACTAGTTTTACATTGCTTGGGATCTCGATCGTTCTGTTCATCTACCGCCTGAAAAAGACAAAATAAAATTTTTCTATGACTTGAAAAAAAAATATCATACACATAAAATCATGAACAAAATAGACGTGGATGTGACCAGAAAATTGTGTGCAACTACGATTCATAATTGTCCGTACGTGTATCATTTTAATTAAAAACCCCACAATTGGGCACATTTTTTAACCCTTTCTTTTTGGGTCTTTCACATTACCTTTCGAAGTTTTCCTTTCGAAACTGTTTTCCTTTTCCTGGAATTCAAATCAGTCAAAATTTTTGCCTCTGTTTCCGAAACAGAGGAACCCACATTAGGACTGGCAAATACGATTCGCTTCAAAGCGATTTTAACGAAGTTTGAGCATGAGCCATTACTGGGCTTAGTTTCCATCTCAGAAAACCCAGGATCGGCTGAAACCTCCATTAAACTAGGGTTTATGATCATTGATTTTCCCAAGTTGGGCATGTTTTCTCTTAGAATTTGACCCCTAATTGGGTTTATTGAGCTCAGAACAGAGTGGGGGTTGAAGAAGCAGTCCAGGGACTGCCCAGGCCACGTCATTGTCGGCGATGGGACGAAAGGAAATTGCTCTGAAATAGCAATTTTTGGAAAGTGGTTTCTGCCCATTGTGGGAATAAAACAGGGGATCAATTTTTGTTTTTGTTTTTGTTTTTTTTCCCTATAAGCAAACCAAAAACCGGTTAACAGGGGATTGGTTGAAGTATAGATGATTGGGCATTATTCATATTTGGGGAAATAAAAACAAAACAGAGGACAAATTAAATTAGGGGAAATAAAAAAAAACAAAAAACAGGGGACCCCAATTGGAGTATAAAGAATTGGGGGAATTAAAAGAAAGCAGAGGACCAATTCAAGTATAAAAACCTTGGGGGAATTTAATTAAAAAAAATGGAGACCAATTGAAGTATAGACAATTAGAGGAAATTAAAAGAAAACAGGGGATAAATTGAAAGATAATTGGGTATTTTTATTAAAAAAAGAAAAAAAAAAAAAAAAAAAAAAATTAAAATATAAAATAAAAAGGAAATTAAAAGAAAACAGGGGATCAATTGAAGTATAGAGAATTGGGGGTATTTTATTTTCTTTTAAAGAAAAAGGTGACCAAATTAAGTATAAAGAATTGGGGGAAATTAAAAGAAAACAAAACACCAATTGAAATATAAAGTATCGGGGAAACTCAAAGAAAATGGCACTAATTGAAGTGTAGAGAAATGGGGAAATGAGAGTTGGAGAGAGAATTGGGGGAGATTGAGGTTATGAAGATATATAGGCAAAGAGAGGGACTGTGTGTGTTTTGACATTTTGTAAATTTAATTTTGGAAAATTTGTACAATCTTTTTCGGTGCGTAAAAAGCGGGATAATGCCGGGGCTTAAACCGTCATAGCACCGAAAAATCCCATTCCCTTTGTTGAAAATACGGAGCGGCGTTTATGATTGCAAATGAATTGAGTTATTTATGATCAAGTTTAAATTCGACTCGTTAAGAATTCATTCATTTATAAACCAGTTGAGGCTATAAGCGCTGATTAGATGATCGAGGCGAGTCTAAGTAACCCCTGACTCGGTTTGCTAAAGCTCGAGCTCTCTTGATTAATTTTAAAATAAAAAAGTATGTAATTTCAAATTAAAAAGTAAGTTTACATATTAAATCCATAAAATTTTAACCGAATATATGTATTGATAAATTGTTATTATATGGTAACTTTATAATAGATTTATATTAATATTGTGATTTTTAAAGTATTTACTAATCCAATTTAATAATTTATGGCTATTGAAACAAGCCGAGTCTAACGAGTTGGCAGGCTTGGGTCGTTTAGCTTATCGAGCCTGAGCCGAGCTTTATAATCGAGCCGAATCCAAATTGAACCCTCTCAAACCGAGTCAAGCTTGAACAACCATATTAAGCAATAGGGTCAAACCCAAAGAACTCAAACTCGGTCCGACTTCGCTTATTTGCATCTCTAACACCAAGAGAAGGGAAATATACTAATAAGATTTTATTACAAGAAAATAAGATAAGAGTTGATTTTGGCCAACCAGCTGAAAAACGTAACAAAATGTTACGAGATTCTGTTTGGTTTAATTAACGAAAAAATGTAAGTAGCTAGGTTGTTTAGCTGGGTCACTGAACATCTCATGCTAGCAAATTTTATTGTTGATTTTTCAATGAGATTGAAAAGATAAATTTCATAAAAATTTAAATAAAACCTCATTTAATCCCAATTATTAATCTAAAAATCGACAATTCGGATCTGATAGGCAAGGATTGCTCTTGGATTTTAATTCCCAAGGAAATAGCTAAGCACATGAGCTAATTTTGCTTGTGGAGTAATGCTACTCTCAAATATATTTGGTTTTAAAATCTGGATCATCATTGATTTTGCTAAATAGAAAATTTTAAATCATGATTTGTGATTTAGTGCCGTATTTGAGACGTGTGAGAAAATAATTTCCCTATTTAAAAGCTCATTTTTTATTGTATAGAAATTATTTTCACTTTTTACTAGTATGTCGCAGTTGTTTAATGAATAATGAATGACTTTTGTTGGCGTCAATTGTGCCTTTCTTGTTTTAGGTTCTTTCAATAGTGATCTAGGGCTACTAGTCAAAACACATTAATTAAGAGCTATTAAAAATTATTTTTCAACCGTATTTTCATATATTCTTGTGGGTAAATACCCTCTCGCTTTTCAGGAATGGAAGGAGTTTAGTTGAGTATTACTTTAATCGAACATAAATAATTCATACGAATCGTATGAGTTGAATTAGGCCGATTATTGCTTGATCGAACATGAATCGAATCGAATCGAGCCGAGTATTGTTGTAATCAAGTATTGCTCTAATTGACTCGAGTATCATTTTTGTACTCAAAATCGACTCGATAAAGAAAACCAAATACTCGACTAGGCTCGATAAATACTTGATAAATTATTTTTAAATATATTTTCTATACTATATTGAAATATTAAAATTAATTATATAGGGTAAAATATTTTTTTATGATTTCAAAAAATTAAGAGTCAAATCTTATTAGTGTTATGCGCTGAAAATTTTTATATTTAACTTATATACGTACACATATACTAGCAGGCGTGCACACGGTACGTAACTAAATCATTGAAATATCACAATTAATATTACAATTTTCCTTTTTGAGGCTTTGAGTGCAGCTTCATTAATTGACGATTATAATGTGATGATCTGATTTTTCATAGTATTATTTATTCTATAAATCACTTCAAAATATAATGACTAGGGTAAAAGTTTTTTACTTTACAAACCATAATTTTGTGCGATAGAAACAATAAATCTAAATAATATCGTGGGAGGAAAAAAAAAATTACTTACGTTTTTGAGCAATTTTATAATAGAACTCAATTACAAGTACCAACAAAATCTCAAAAACGAAAATCTCAAAAAAAGTTCCAAAATTTGCATTTATTTATTAGACAATGAAAATTTTGAATTGAACTGTTAATAAGTTAAGCCCAATATCTTTTGCAACCATCATGTCATGAGATTATTCAAGACTGATCAATATTATAAATTTACATCCGCATCAAAATAAAAAAATATATATAATTTTTGCATTAATTTTTAAATAATTGATCATACTGTAAAAATAATTTTTTGCTATAACATCTACCTTTACAAGTTTGTTCCCATTCTGAAATATATTATACCAAAGTTAGTTACACGATGCATACTTTATAATCTTATCCTCAACAATCATTTTAATATTCTCTGTAACGTCGCAAAAATTTATGGGTAATTTTTTCGCATAAATAAATAATATTATTATATGTGATATAATGTATTATTTATTGTGTATCGTAGATTTGGTATCGTATATGTGTTGTGTGGAGTGTTTCGGATGGGGTTAGTCTCGGAAAATACGAGAAATGAGGTAATTATGTTGGAGTTTATCGAAAGACGTGTAATGGAGTGTATGAGGCGTTTTACACATTAAAACGCTATTCCGTAACATGCTAAATACTTTTGTATGTGTGTAGCAATGATTACAAGTCTTTTCGGAAGTTTTTGATCTAGGTTGAGGGCTCGGGTGGAGGTTGGAAACCTTAAACTGATTGATCCAACTGTTCAATTGTAGAATATAAATTTGTTAACTCAAACACTTTTCCTCACTTATCCTTTTTTACATACCAATGGAGAGAGAGATAGTGTTTGAGATCATTTTACACATCTCAGGCTATATCATCTAACTCTGCTCATTGCCCAAGATAAAAAATCTCATTTTGGAATCCTTGATGCAATGGCTTCGTTTTGACATAAGTCTCGCTTCTTGTTCTTCTCGTTTTGTATTTTCTCAATTTTTGCGCCTTACGAGCACACCAAAATAAATTAGTATACCTTATATATTATGTCTTGTAGATCAATTTTATATATAGGATTGTTCTGATTCAAGACTCGTAGCTAAATCGTTTCAAGGTTTAACGCGTCAGTGGTTTACAGGATGATATCATATAGCATCGTTGATCATTTGGCTTCAATAATTATACATTTCCACATCAATATCATGAGGACTAGGCATTGACATAAGTTTAGTCAACTTCTTTTCTCGTTTTAGTTTTCTCAATTTATGTGTCAACTCGATAAGTCGAAATAAATTTATCGAACCTATCTCTTATGTCTCGTAAACAACTTCTTTATATAGATTCGACTCGGTTTGAAGTTTATAGATAGATCAAATTGGAAGAGTTAGAAGAGGGGTTTTCATATAAAACTTGTTGGAATCTTTCAATAATTTTCAGAGGCGTAAAAGGTACAACAAATTCTGAACAACAATATAACTATGAATTTTTGTAGATATATCGACATGCGTTGTCTTAAATTTATGTTTATGTTGTATGGTCTATTTTCGTATGTGAAAACAGTGGTAGAAAAGTATAACATGTATATTAGCAGAGGTTTGTAGTATATTAGTTTTCAAAAGTGTTGGTGGCGGTGATAAATGCGGAAAAGTATTTTCATCGGTGATAAAGTGTATTGATGGGGACTAGTGATCTAGATGCATTCGTAGACCATTATGAATTAGTTTCTAATTAATTTTCGTAACCACTAATTAAAAAGAGGCACTTGGTATATATATAAATGTGGACGAAATATGTTGTTTTTAGTAATGTAGACTTCCGGATAGTAGTTGCCCAAATTGATATATGTATACTTCCTAGCTTAGAAACTTACACATATTTTAGGGGTCTTAAAACTTATCTTTAGAAATACATGGCCTCAAAACTTATATTTCAAATACATGGCCTAAAAATATTTGTTACGATTTCACGACCTAAATGATATGCTACCTTCATAGATCATAATTAGTAGCATATACTAATGTGTTTATATGCGGGGCATTTAAACCTCATTGGTATAGTATAATATATTGGTTGGTTTTATCATGATAGCATGTTATGGTATCTTGTAGGATGTAAGCGGAGAAATATGATGTTGGAAAAGTATGGTCTATGACGTTTTGAAAATGGGACGAGTTTTGAAGTTTGAAAGGGTTGGATATGAAATTTTGGAAAAAGAACGACTTTCTTTTAAGGTTTCAAAAGTATGTGATTGGAATTTACAAAGTATACGTTTGGAGATTTTGTTACACCCCAATTTTCCTAGAAGACCCGAGGAAAATCCCGAGCCCGCTAAAAATATCGGAGGGTAAGTACATTCCCTTTTTAAATAAAAGAGAACAAAAACTTTATTTTGATTTTAAAAACAAATTAAGGAATCCATACTAATAACCCATTTCTTATCTCACATCTACATCATATATCATCAGAGTGCGCATAACAAATATCAACATGATAATAAATAAACTTAAACCCCTTGTTTCCAAAATATAAATAAGCTACCGGCTCCAAAACGTCTGATAAGGAATATTACATTTCATTCTTGCTCCTAACATGGTATCTCACTAATGGAGCAATAACGAAATGTAATACCTAAACCCCTTGGGCACAATCATACAACATATCTGAATATATCTCACTAATATGCACAAAATATATCTTACTAGCCTTTGGAAATAAATACATCAATCATGAGACTAAAAACAATATCAAAATACAACTCTGTACACAAAAGTATATATAATGCTCACATTTTCCTCAAGGGTGCGGCTCACTAGTCTCAACACATGTAAAATAAGTATCTGAAAAATGATGTGTATGAGTTAGTCTCCAAAATACGATGATATGTGTGATGTTGGGCAGTGCCCGCAAGTGCAATATCTATGCAATATCATCATAATAATAAGATGCCATGGAAATCGATGCAATGCAAATACTCACATGAACTCATACATGTACTCACACACACCTACGCCCATACAAAGACTCACAATCCCACTATAAAAGTTGGGATAAGTGTCACTCACGGTTTGTATAAAAATGTCATAGGTTTATCTCGTATATCCTATGTTATAATCTACTCGCTCCCTCCTCCACAATACTCACTATAGGTAGATTATAGTCTATAATCTGCTCTTCAAGATACCCATTGTTGGACTGATTATAGTGAATCCCTTATTAGGTTTCCCAATTTTTACGGTAGGGTGTTAGATCCTCTCCTTGCTTTATTTTCTCACTGTATAAAAATTGACACAGTCCCAAAAAGAAAGAGAAAATGACTATAAACCCACAATATATGCAACTCACGCATGAATGCCATTTTCTCACTTTAAAGTCCACTTTTATTCAAAAGTAAATCAATTTTGAATTTTCACAAAAACCCACTTTTTTCTCGTAATAATCTATGAGTCTCACTTTTTTTTGCAATCCCACATTTACTCACTTACTTGCTAGTCTCACTTTTTGAATGGAATTTTCAAAACCCACATTATTTCACTTTGATAAATCATTATCAAAACTCACGTTTTACATAAAAAATATCATGTTATGTAAATATGCTCACAATATGAAATAAAACATCGCATTAAATATTCTATATTAAAACCCACATTTTATATCTGTAATCATAATCATGAAATGAATAAGTCTTGAAGTTCAATTTCATGTATATCCCACATAACTCGTTATCATGAATTAAAATACGTCTCGAATATATATATTTCATGTCAAACCCACATAATGACATAGTATCTCACAGTCATAGATTTGCATATATCTCTATATGTAATTCATATAATTTTCCACATCATCATAATTCACATCATCCTAACTATTATAGAATTCATTCATCTTTGTATAATGTCGTATCATTCCCACATAATACACATAATATTCACCTCATCATTCCTTTCATTTAATTACACTAATTCTAACTCATAAGAATTAATAAAACTATAACCCACTAGAAAGCATAATAATTAACCCTAATCACACAATTGGGTTCTCGCCCAAACTCACACATACATTCTTATTTTGTCACCTACTCGAACCTCACGACGCTTAATTAGCCTCCACGTAATCTCACGTCCAAAAGCCCCAAGTTACCGTCAATCTTGGCCTGGAGTTTGATCTATCAAATGACAATAAATCCACATGAGTGTATTGTTAAAAATACTCTATAAATCGTATAAAGTATGATTCTCAACCTTATTTCAATTTACGGACCTAGTATGAAAACCTATGTCTCAAGAAATAAGAGAAATAGGGAGAAAAACTTACGTCAAAATGTAGCCTAGGTGTTGTGGAGTCCGAATCTGCCACTCGTTTCCGGATTGGAGCTCCCGAGCTATATGGTTTCTCTTCTTGAAGTTTCTTTCACGCTATTTCGTCATTCACTCTCTCTTACTCATTGCCACTGGAAATGGGAAATAAGATTAGCCTTACGTGCATTTAAGTCCGAAAAAGAATCTGACTTTACCTGAGGACGTTTGAACGACACTGCCACTTGAACGACGCCTTGTGTACCATTTGAACGACACTGCCATTTGAACGACATTCTTGCACCTAGAACTACAAAATACTCACTGGAAATGCAAATTTTCAAGGGCTATCTCATGCCCATTCTTTCAAAATTTTCTACCGGGGCATTGCCTCGCATTCCACAAAGGGCAGCCCCATTGACCCCCATGACCTGACCGGGCAGATCGAACTCTTACAATTCTATCGAGTGGCAACACTAATAGTCATACGTACTTCAACCCTAACACATACTCAAAAACCACATTAACTCACTATCATTCTCACAATTCTCACGTCAACTCACGATAACCATAATACTCACGATCATACTCACAATGCTAACCACCATATAACTCACCAATACTCACTAAAGACATCTAAGGTGGCTTCAAAACTTATAATATATAATGACTAATCTCATAAGTCATAAGTCTCCATATATAACTTACGACACCCTATTATGGCATCGCCATTCGTACAATAATAATATTACATAATATTATTAAAGGCAAAAAATTTGCCCATAAATTCTAGGACGTTACAGATTTTAAAATATGTAAGCCATGATTTGAAAAACATGTTTTCTTGATTTAAAAAGGGCATACAGTTATACCTATTGTTGATGTGTTGGTGGAGTGTATCATATCATAGATATGATAGCAGAGTATGGATACATAATGTGGATTTATTGGCAAAGTGTAAATTAGAGGACATGTGTGATATGTCAAGTTGGTAGATATTGATGTGTTCGTGGTATATATATGTTGGGACATGTATGACATGCCCAATCACAGGATTATGAGCGACTTGGCAGCTTTAAATCGGGCCTTTGATTGGTACCTGCGCCCTCGTACCATATTATAGGAATGGGTTTGAGTAGCCCCTTACAGGTATAAGTTGCCTCTGTAGTTCGATTACAGGCATGAGTTGCCTCTATAGTTCGATTACAGGCATGAATTGCCTCTGTAGTTTAATTACAGGGATGAGTTGCCTCTGTGGTTCAATTACAGGTATGAGTTGTCTTCTTGGTTCGGATATAGGCATGAAATGCCTTCGTTGTACTGAATTTTTTTCACCTTTCGTATTGCAGACATGAAATTAGTAGACTAATGTATACCTTACATGCTAAGAGCATGATTGCTTTATGATTCGTAGGTGGCTATCTTCCCTCATGCTGAAAGTATGTCTTTCTATACAATTGCATATTGATACTACCCCTTTCATGGTGAGGGCATGTAAATAATTATAGATAGTAGGAAAAACTTCATTGTAGTATTGTAGCTCATTAGAAACATAAGTGAACTTATGAATCCTCCCCTCCCCCCTCCATATTGTAAACTTGTACTTACTAAAACTCAGTGTTTATTGTTAAGATTTGGTATATTCGTATGCACCTACATTGCATATACCTACATCGCATATACTTATTTAGACTCATTTTTATCGTCTTGTTAAAAATCTGATCGTATGCTTTATTTTGTATATCATTGCTCATTTGGTTTCGTAGGCGCGAAGGAGAACTCATGGCATGCTTGAGTAGCATGCATCGGCGTATGATGGTGTAGTCTTCGATGGCCTCGTAATTGTTGCCTATTTGTATTATTTTATTTTGTAATAGAGGTAAGG
>MKEJ01079195.1:0-14127 GCA_001753735.1 Embelia ribes | reverse complement strand
GGGGACGAAATGTCCTAACATGGGAAGGATGTAACCTTCTGAAAATTTCAAATAAAATTTCCGTTTTGTTATGATATTATTGTATACATTGGAATTGCTATTGCAAATTATTGGATGTGATGGAATATCATTTTGGAATGTTGATGTATGCGGAAACTTAGTTTTGGGGTGTGGAATGATGCAGAGTTGACAATGTGTGTCGGGGTTTGCCGATAAATGCATAAAGCTACGTATATTGAGTTTTGAGCACCCGGAAATTACTTCTAATGACATCTAGGAACGATTACGAGTATTTTTGGAAGTGTATCGTGAAATTCTACGGGCTTGGGTAAATGTCAAATTCCAGTGGCTCTGATCGATATAAGTAACTATTGAATCGATCCAAAATGGTAAATCGATAAATCCAAGTGGTGTTGGATCGATCCAACTGATCAATATCAGACTTAAAGTATGTTGACTCTAATTTTCCCTATTCATTTTGTTCTTCCTAACCACGAAAAGGGGAGAGAGGTGGGATGATTTCTTCACAATTTTGAGCTTGATTCATCTAGCTAGGGAGCTTGGGTTGTAACGTTCCGGAAATTCCATGATTTTTTTTTTGTTTTTATACAAATAATGTTTTTATTTATCAAGTATTGGTATATGTTGCATTAGTATAAAATGTAGCATAAGAGTTGATGTTGACACGGTGTTGTTGAGTTGATTATGGGATGTTAGTGTTGACGTGTTGCTTACAAGAAGTTGCATGTTATGGTTATTTGCACGTATATAATTGTAGGATGTGTTGTATTATTGGTGGTGTTTGTATTATATAATAATTATGAGACGTTATGTGTAGTGAGGTTTAGAGTGTATTGTTTCATTGCGACTTGTGAGTTACGGGTTTGTTCCGTTGGAAACAATATCAGGAAATAGGGGTAAGGTTGCATATATCAGACCCTCTTAAACCCCGCGCAATCAGGAAGTTTTGTGCATTGGGTCATTCATATATATATATATGACTTTAATTTTTGAACCCATCTGTCAAATGTCTTTGCTGGAGCAATGTTTTAGATTTCAGACTCAAAAACTGTTTCCTGATATATAACTTGATGATGTAGTAATGGTTCTTGGTAGTATAGCTGTTTGTGGCTTTCTGATTTCTGAAAAAGGCTTGCATCTCTACTTTCATGTTTTGTCTGTTGTAGGATACTATTTTCCCTGAGGATCGTTTAGCTAGACTTATATGCTATATTAGTAGGAAAAAGGTTCCATGCGTTCACAAATTGACCTTTCGCCATTGTTTTTCTAATCGTAGTTTGGCGTAGCTGTGGTTATTACAAATCAAGTTGTCGCCCAAGTGGACGGTTCAGCCATGTTTGCTGGGCCTCAAATCAAGCCAATTGGTGGTAACATCATGGCTCACGCTTCGACAACAAGGTATGTTGTCTCTAATTCACGTCTCGGTGTCTTGTACACAGTTAAATTCTCGCCTTGTACTTTTTCTTTGACAAACTTCAAAAAGAAAGAGCAAAACTTTAATGTATGAACAGGCTTGCTCTAAGAAAGGGAAGAGGCGAAGAGCGTATATGTAAAGTGATTAGCTCTCCGTGTCTAGCTGAAGCTGAAGCACGCTTTCAGATATCGACTGAAGGTGTTACTGATGCCAAGGACTAGTCCCACCCCAGCTTTTCTATCCTCTTTTTTCTTTTTGTACTTCTGTTTTTGGGTATTTTTAGTTCATCATTTTGATTTCATGCAAATGATTGATGAGCATTTTGTGCTCTGAATTGCCGGTGCTGTATTCCTTTTTGTTATTGCATGAAAAAAGGTTCTGCTGTCTACCCTGCATTTCATTTTTGTAAAAGATAAAACTAAGCCGAGAGGTTACATTGTTGGAAAGAAAGAGCAGTTCAATCTATTTTCAGGTTTTGAGGCCACATTGCTGGAAAGAAATGAGCAATCCAATCTATTTTCAGGTTTCGAGGCTGCATTGTTGGAAAGGATTTGAGCAGTCCTTCCATTTCCTGACTTTCCGGTATTTGAATTGGTTCAATTGGTTCATGCTCATTCTGGTTCAAAGCCATTATATGCTTTGCTGAAACCTGAGAAATCTTGGTACAGAAAAAGAAAAGAGTGCTCAAATTTGTCAAATTAAGATCAGAAGATGGGGAATTATGTATGCCAGCCATCTGAAATACACAATAAATGTAACCCCTTAATGGAACGGCCAAAATAAATTACATTAGCACTTTCACTTCAAGTCAGCAGTAAGAGTTGCCCACTTATTTGGCCCTTTATTTCATTTATATACATCTTGAAATCAAAAGGTGGGACAGTAATCCAGACACCATATTTCCTGCTCTTGTTGCTCATTCCCGATAATATTAGTCAACGGATGGTCTGCAACAAGTGAAAGGTAGCAAAGCAGAAAAAATTTCTAAAGGAAAAGCTAAATGCTTTCACAAGTTTGCCACAATAATCCCAGGATGACAACCAGATAAGGTGAAATATACACAAGTTTCCCAATCAAATTATGCATATCCCAATCAGTATATACAGGTAAATAAATATAAATTAAGCCCTACTAGGCATATCTGAGCAACGCATGACCACGCCAAATCCTTGAAAGTTGCAGACAAGAAACAGAATTTACAATTTAGGTATGTATACAACTGTTTCATCTGGAGAAAGATGTAATGTTTGAATCTTCTTTTAGACCCAGAAATCCATAATAGAATAGAATTTCAGAGTTTGGAATAAAGGTCTCTAAGAGCAGAATACAAAGGTTCAGCAGCCTTGGGTCTCTCCACTGTCCCAAGAAGAATATCAGTCGTCGTTATGTAAGGATCTCCGTAAAACTTCATATTAGTGTCCATTCTTGTTGCAACAATACTGCTTTCAAGTGAGACCCCAACAAAAGCACCTGAAACCAAATTAACGACATAAGCTCCAAGTAAACCTTTGCCGAAATGAGGAAGTGCAATAACTATAGCTCCAACTTAGAAAACCTATAGTAGCCACAAGGACTTGAACCTTGCTGCATGATGCTCATGTGTCTAAAAGCTCCTAATTTTGGTTTTGGTAATGTAAACAGTGTGATATTAAACCAAGTTACTTTTGTGCATTGAGCTATCCATATATACGTGGAGAGAGAGATTAGAGGGGATTGCCAATAAGAATGACCTCGCCATTACATCTCATATATGTTAAATGTAAGGATGAACAACTTATAACATACAAATTTGTTCAAAGGGGATAAAGAATGAAAGACAGGTCTCATACCTTTGCTACAACTGTAAGTATAACACATACCGGAACCCCTATCTCCAGCTCGTAAATCTGCTTCCATCACTCTACCCACAGGTCCAGCAGCAGCACTACAACCGGCCCCAAGAGAAAAATGCATGCGACTGCAAAACGTCTTGACGGCTTTAGAATCATGAAGCACGATAATGAAGTCCATTAGCTCACCGCCAACCTGCATAACACATTATTGATTCAATGTCATCACTGTCATAATTATTGAAAACAAGCATTAATGCACTAGTTGTTCGTTGAGAACATTAACTAATTGCTGCTTAAGCAAGAAATGTGACAAGCTAGAGGGGAGAATTACGATCCAACTAACTTGCTTGACATGGAATCAGATGATGTGCATGGTCAAAAAGGAAAATTCATTTTTCCCAAAGACATGTCATAGATAGTCATAAAAGCATGTTTTAATCAAGGGGAAATTAGCACAAAGAGAAAGCGAGGTCTTCTTAACTTAGTTCATTTCTTGGATGGTAATCTTTTCCATAGTTCAATGTCATACTAACTCCCTAGTATAATCTTGATAGAACAACGTTCGAGGAACTTACAAACATGAGATAAAAAAGTAGAAAATTATTGAAGATGTTGATGGCGATTAGAATAATGAGATTGAAGATATTATTTTGACTTGATTGGAGGAAGGGATGAAAAAGATAAAGCTCTCTCATAATTAGATGATGGTGAATGACCTGTTGAGAGAATTTATGTTACTATTACAGGGAATTGGGACTCCCGTTATAGGTGAGTTAATTACTCAACAGCACAAAATCATTTCAACTGCATATTTTCTATTTCAAAAGCCATTTTTATGCATAATATCAACATAAAACCAAACAGATACAGGAAAACCAAACGCGGTATTTGATTGTGATCTTACCTGCGCACCCCATCCTAAACCAACAGAAACTATAGCAGATGGAGGAGACCATGACCCATCTGACCTTTGAGCAACCACCAAACCGGAGCCCATTTTATAAACAAGTAGCACTCCAGCTTTAGCAACAGTTAAAATTGCCAAACCTTTAGCGCCCTTTAGAATTGCTGAAGGTATGGATTTCTCTGGGTTCAACCGATTCACCTGTGGTTCCAATTTTTATGTTTCCAGATCAGAAAAGGCAGCAGCTTCATAATACGTACTTATAACTAATGTTTAAAGGTAAAAGAGTCAACAATCCGACAAGTAGTTTTCTGTTTCCTTCATAAACCTCTAGAACTGCCAATATGAAAGTCATGCTAATAACTTGTGTGCTTACGGTGCGTATAGATAGAGAATACAAACAATTTGCCATGACGAAGAACAGGTATGAGAATAATCTTAAAAATATTTATTTACAAGAAAAGCATATGGTGAAGGCCGTAATGCAAAGCAGGAAACAAATAATAGCCATTTACAAGTATATTGCTTCACTAAAGAAGAATATATCACCTGGTTGTAGCTCCTCAACGTAATACAAGCCTTATATATCTCATGTTCCAAGGAGAAACCCACCGGTAGATTCAGCCACCCTCTGGTGCTAGTCCAATCCAACACATCGTGCTTAGCAACCTGCACGGCGTTGCTAATGGTGTTTATAAGCACACCCTGTAAAGGGTCAAGCCTATCATAACAGGCATCACACACTCTCTGCGGGTTTCTCTCTCTAAACTTTACCGGCAGCAAGCACCTCCCTTTCGAGCACACCCTACAAAATATACCCCCACAAAACCGACAATGGTGTCTTCCCCTTGTCAGGGCCGTGAAAGAAACACTGCATTGCATACAAACCGTGCTGGAACTATCGGGAAGCCACTCTGGAGGTTCAGCTTCCAACACGTCTTTGTAAGCACTATAGTTGTTGAAGGCATTAAAGGGGTTCAAATTAAGAAGTGGTGGCGCACTTGGAATGCACACTGAAGAGTGCAAAAATGTTTCCCCATTTTTGGCAGAGCCTAGAAATGAAACATCTGAACTTGGAACTTTCTCACCTCCAGTATCATCTTTATTGCGACCAGTCACGATGGCAACTAACCCAGTCAGGACATTTTTCAGGTTCACCTCCGGAGGAATGTTTTGACGCATAAAATTGTGATGATCTTCACCAGAATCATAACCAGCATCAATAAACTGTTCATCATGAGGATATAGGTAAGGATTTTCTTGTCTCTTCAACTTTGAGCCAGAGGGGTAAGTAATTGTCCCCTCAGGCAGGCTCCAAGAGGAATCATCATAATCATCAATGTAGTGGGATTTGCTCTCCTTCTCTACATTAGACATAGAAGAATATGAAACTCGTTTTTCAGGTTTGTCCATGAACTATTTCACATACGTCTACTGACTGAAATCACCAGCAACTACCCTGCAACAAATTTCCCGTAAGTATTAGGCAACAATTCCTACACTAAGAAAAACAGGAACAAACTTGATGCATGCAGTGTCCCAAAATGATCAAAGATGATGTTAAACATTGGTTGTTATCCCTTCTTTAGCTTTCCAACGCCCTACAAATATCTTAAAGTACATCCCCAAAGCAGTTACCAGTATCTAATCGTCAACAGAGCTTGTCAAGATCTATTTCCTTTTTTGATTTGCATTTGGCTTGTTTTCCTCTTAGAATTTCTGTTTTGTTTGTACCCTATTATTTGTTTTAGGCTACAAGAAATATAAGCGCCCTCTAAGCTGTTTGTTTCTGGTAGCTAAGGTTATGATTTCATATCTTCACACACTAAAAACTAAAGCTAGAAAACGAAAGACTCATTAATTTGGCAAGAACCACCTATTTTTTTTACTTATCTAGCTTAGCTAATCTATTCCCTCTCTGGGAATATCCCCTAAAGAACTCAGGAATCATTATTCTAATTTTCTAACCAAGAATTTGTTTGGTTGCAGCTTTTAAGAAAAAAGATAGTTGCATCCAATTAAAAGTTTTTAGCTTTTTCTGGTCAAAACAACAAAAAAAGGTATAGCTTAAAAGCTAGGCAGCCAAACGAATACCAGCTCCTAAGCAAAAACAAGGAAAACTTGAGCCTATAAGCTGCAACTAAACAAACACTAAATGAACACAAATAAGCACCATCAGCACATACATCAATGAATTAAAGCAACCAGCTTCTCAAAATAAACTGTTCCAGAATAATAAACACCCAATTAGATTATTTAAGATCTCTAATCCAAAATCACATCTTGCATAGCCCTCTAACAAAATCGGAAACAATAAGCATAGTGTTAAAAATAAAATAAATAAGACCAAATTAAACTGACATCTGCCTCCATCAATCCGAGACACCCGGTAACCATTTCCTAGGTCTTCACTACAAAAAGATGCAATTTGAAGTCAATAACCATTTGCATAATCTATCAATCAGCAATTAATCCCTCATAGGTCTTCTCTAGTACAGAAAGATGTAATTTCTAGTCAATAATCATGGTTTTAAAAATAAAATAACTTATAAATTGCATACTCTTATCAATCGGTGCTAGTCAATAATAATTTCCTAGTCTTATCCACCACAAAAAATATACAATTTAAAGTCAATTTCCGATACTCCAATTTCAAAATTAAAAAGTATTGCTTCTCAATTAGGGTTTCAGAGATTACAAATCGATAAAACTTACAGAAAATTTTAGCAATAGGGGGGATTCAAATTACAGAAATAATTGAAATTAACGATAATCAAGACTAAAAACTGAAAAATAAATTATCTAATTCCAATAAAACGCCTAAAAATCACGATTTATGGGGAAAAGGCCCGGATGTATGCAGAACAAGAGAATACACACATCTAACAATGAATCAATAGAAGAATGAATAGAAATAACTTAATTGCCATAAAATAACAGAGATAATTGAAAAGGAAGGTTTAACTATGATCGATTCTAGCTCGATAATCGATTATTCTCACCGCGTTTAGAGAGAGAGAGAGAGAGAGAGAGAGAGAGATCCGTCGTGGATTGAATAGGTTGATATTTGGAGATCAGATTATCCGTTGAATTTCAATCTAAAGGAGATAGACCCAGAATGGATACATGTACATATATATATATACGTAAAAGACAAGAAGAAGGTTTGGGGGTTTTAACTCCGCTGCACGCATGAATGGGGTATATCTTGAGCACGTCTGGAATTATTTAATTACCATAATTTCTCGAAAATTAATATGTCAAAATTTAAATGAAATGCATATTATCAAATTCATAGTAACTTATTTTATCCTACTAGCAAAAAATTATGCGCGTTGCACGTTATACGTGACAATTTAAAATGAATACTGTTATTAATTTTGAATGATAAATTCTAAAATCCAATTAAAATAAGTTCATTTTAAGTCTTAGCTTCATTTTAAATCTTAGCTATTCGTTTACTAAACAATCATTTACCATACAAAATCATTTTTGATTTTTCAATTCATCTTTTGCTTTAATTTTCTTTAATTTTCCGTTGTTACTTTTGATCTTGCTTTTTGGTAAAATGTTACGAAATTGTTTGACATAATCAATAATGGTTACGTTTTTATGAGTTTTGTAAAATAATCATTTTTATTCTTTTGCCCATAAAGCATGGCGATGTGGTAATCCACGTTATTTGGAGGGCACAAAATCTGCTCCATAATATTTCTTCAACTCCTTTCAATACTTTTTACACCAAGTTCAAAACAAATTAGTATTACAAGATTTTCAAAACAAATTAGTATTACAAGATTCTAGTATCGTGTTAAAATAAATATGAAATATATATACCAATAACTTACTATTGATCGAAACCAATATTAATTATTTAATACATTTTAATAAATCCTAAACTTAAGAAAACTAAGTAAACAATATCTGCATGGTAATTGCAGTTATACCTTTATTACTCTGAAACAAATTCTATTAATTGTAATTCAGTAGAAGAGCCCAGTAATAGTTATGTAATAAAAGAAGGTATCGCTTATAATTGAAAAAATATATATATTAGCCAAAACAAAGGAAAAATCCAACAAAGCTCACATATTTGAATCCTCCCTTGATATATATATTTGTCCAGGCTCAAACATGGATGACGATAATTCTAAAAGAAAATCCTAATGCTATATGTAGCTCGGTATATTATCCAATAAATTGTAAGAAGCACAAGAGACAATTATACATCTTAAGTAGCTTCTTAGAATAAATATAATTCGATTATCAAGTATGGAATTTAAAAAATCAATCAATTTTTCTGGTCGGTGTGACCCATATGATAATTAAGCATAAAACACCAAAAAGCAAATCATATCTAGTGAGTTTTTAAGTAATTTTGTGAGATCAAAGACATTTATAAATGATTAAAATTATACGAAGTAGCTAATATTTTATTTATTTTTGAATATGCTAGTCTCTGTAGGATGTTTAATGTCAATATTGTTTCTTATTTTTGAGCATTTTAGTATGAGAAAAAATTATAGTCAGGACTAATTATGTCACTTTTCTTGATATTTGAGGACTAAATTTGTCAATTCTTTAAAATTTGATGACTACACTGTTGCACGTAAAACTGTGGGGACAAAATAAACTTATCCTAGTAACTATGTGACCATCAATGTAATTCCTCTTAACAACTATTAACTTCGAATTCGGGATGCCAGCTAAGCTTTGATTCGTCCTTTTTGATAATTACATTATTTGATCTAAATTATTAGCTTAAATATCTTAAATTTTATAATAATCAAATGGGTATTTTCGAATTGTAAAAAAAATGAAATATTAGAGGAAATAGATATTTTTATAGTAAAATTAAATATACTTATTGGGCTTCTATCCGCCTGCAAATAAATGAGAGCTTTAGAGTTTCTACTACATGGCTTATGTATTTTTCTAGTCTTTGTGAGTTATAATATGTTCCTTTCTTTCTTAGTGGAAAGTATCACATTCAACAATAGTCGCACTCAACGTCAAATTTATACCACAATTGTAAATTTAGGAGAAATGGGTACATAGACTTTTAGTAGCGTTTACAATTCTGATAATTTCTAAAAGAATTAATTATAAAAATGGTGATATATTTTGAAAGACTTTTGGAAGCGTTTACAATTCCTCGTAGGATTTTAACAAAAAAAAAGTAATTAAATATGATGTGAAAGGGGTATTGTTTTCAGAAATAATTGTTTCACTCAAAAAAATTTATCTGATTTTCTTACTTGCTGATTTGATAAGTAAAATTTTTGAATATGATTAATTTCTAATTATATTATATTAATGGTATTCTTATTATATCATAATAATATACAATTTTTAGATAATTACAACATTGCACATTTTGAAAAATGATAATCTATTGTTTTAGTCAGGGTCAAAAATGTGAAAAGTGGACCACATGGAACCATCAAGAAACGAACAAAAAGCGGGAAACCATAACGATTTATGGTTGGGCGCGTGCATATATATACATACATACACATTTATAATTTGATATTTCTCTCTCTCTCTCTCTAGGGTTTAAGCGCAGCCCACACGAATTTAGGTGGCGGCAATGGAAGAGGTAAGGGCAAGCTGCGCCTGGGTCGCCTCTCACTCCTGCCACGTCACCGTCGACCCCTCCGGTCATTACCCTCTTCTCTATTTTTATATTTTTGTTAATTTTAATTTATAGCAATGTTGCTTTATTGTTGTTGTGAAATGTGAAATATGGAACAGATAATGTTCCTCTTTCTACGAATATTAGAAGAATTGCTACAGTAAACTTCTAGTTCGGACTGAAAATTGTACTAATTACGTTTTCTCTATTACAAAGTTGAATTTTTTTTACCAAAATTATTAAAATAAACCACGGAAAAGACGAGGGGAAACATACTTTTATGTTTATTATCTGTAATTATTCCCGTAATTTTAAGAAATTGCCTATGTGTACAATTTTTAAAATACCGATGCTAGAAATTAAATGAGAAAGACAGGTGTAAATGCTCTACCCAGGGACGGAGCTACAAGTTGATAATTTTTAGCGTAAAAAAATTTTATTTTTAATTTTAATGTTAAATTTACAATGTAAATTTATTTTTTTTCGCAACTACTTATACACTTTGGCTCCGCCCTAGCTTTCACACTACAATATCAGTGCCATTTTGCTCTGAAGCTGCAATATTGTCTATTTCTATCTTTCAAGATCACCCCAAAGTTTAAATGGTTGCTGGTTGAGGTCCAATTATTTTAACTTTTGGGTGCTAAAGCAGCTTTTCCTTGGCTATAAAAAAGGCTAAACTTTTAAGCATAAAATTTTATTTTTGGCTGTAAAAGCTCGAAGCTTTAGATTAATTACAGCTACAATAAAATGAGAACTTAATTTATGTTCTCTTTGAGCTTGACAAGAACAGTTTCTGAAATTAGTTTGGATTATAGGATTTGTTGTATGCTTTTTGGTTGTTTTCGGTCTGACTATGAATTAATCATCTTCTGTTCGAGCCCAGAGAAGAGAACATTTTAAATATAGATTTGATTATAGACTTTGTATGTTTTTGTGATTTTTTTGTCCTTTAAAAAACAGAAGCTTAAAAAATTAATTTAGTGTAAAGAATTTATTTTTGGGGTTGCTCAAATTAAAGCGACAACAAAATGAGCACTAAATATGTTCTGATTGAGCCTGACAAGAACAGTTTCTGAAATTAGTTTGGATTATAGGATTTGTTGTTTGCTTTTTGGTTGTTTTGGTCTGACTATGAATTAATCATCTTCTGTTCGAGCCCAGAGAAGAGAACATTTTAAATATAGATTTGATTATAGACTTTGTATGCTTTTTGATTTTTTGGTCCTTTAAAAAATAGAAGCTTAAAAAATTAATTTAGTGCAAAGAATTTATTTTTGGCATTGCTCAAATTAAAGCGACAACAAAATGAGCACTAAATATGTTCTGATTGAGCCTGACAGGAACATTTTCTGAAATCGGTTTGGGTAATACGATTTGTTGTCTGCTTTTTTGGTTGTTTTGGTCCCAAAAAGTCTTTATCTTTTTTTTTTTTCTTCCTTTATGAGCTGCAATTAAAGGGCACTTTATTTGTGTTTGAGTCTATGGAAGAGCATCTTCTATATTTGGATCTGATTGTACAATTTTGTATGCAGGAATTGAGAAGGTTGTGGATAATAGCAAAGATTCAATTCCGATAATTGAGTGGGACTTCGAGGGAATTCACTACTTCGACAGTGGACCACTCACAGTTCAATACTTGCTGGTTTTGGATGCTTTGAATTTCTGTTTCTGGCCTGGTATTCCTCTATCCACTCTGTTCCGACTTCATTTTTGTGTTTCATACTGTTGTTTAGATCTACTTAATCTTTCTTTATATAATTAGTTGTATGATTGTATCTATGTCCTGCATTACTCCTGAAATTGCTTTGAAAATTTTGGAGTATAACCCTCACACTTTTTCATTGTTGAAACAAGGTTGATATCACTCCCTTTTCTCGGGGGTGATATCAACGCTTGTCAAAATGCTAGCAAAAAGTCACACCATGGGTCTAGCATCTGTAATTGTGTAGTGCGATGGTTACATGTGATAATTTCTCACAAACCACCCGAATTGGTAGGTGTGCCTATCGAAGGTCAATTTGAAATCTTAAATTTGTGGTCGAAGGATCTTTGTGGATTATTTTGAGATAGGGCACATGCGGTCTAGAGGAATACTAGACCTTTTGAAGGAATTAATAATCAATGAGCTTTTTGAGGGAGAGATTCTCGCTTTTTTTTATGTTCTTGATTGAGGAAGATTCCCATTTTTGGCATTTCTGTTTGTATGGTTTCTTGGATGCACAAGCACACCTGTGACCCATCCATTAAGGTTTTGTGTGTTCGTAAATGATATCCATTCCAAAGTTTAGATATTTACACAAGATATGCAGTCATTTACTTTCTTTTTCCTTTCATGAAATCTCTTAGAGGACACAAGTTATAGATCAAACATTTCTTATAAGCTTTAGCAATACAAATTCCCAAATTCGACTTTGTGCATATCGAATTGTGCTCCTTTTAAGAATGCATTATCAAAAGCAATTCCTAACAAGTTAATGGAAGTTGGAATTGGGCCTAATGACGGTATCTTAGTATCTGAGTGTTACGAGAGTGTGGTTCTTAATCTTCCTTGGTGAAGTTATGTTGCTTATTTCAGATTTTTTATTTTGACAAGGTTGGCATGGATTTTGTTTAAATATTAAAAAATAATTCACTTAAATTCACTTTTATGGCTGAGATAATATCAGAATAGATGTTTTCTATCTTCCGCTACTTTCCCATTTTCATTCCTTGTAATGAAGTCAAGCTGATATTATTATAAATTTGCTGGCATTTCTTTAGTACCATATCCATGAAATAAATTGATGTTGGTGGCTCGGTGTCCGCAGAAACTTGAGATAATGTGCGATTGATGCTATAACTTAATTGATTTAGCTGATATTTTCTTATTACCTGTTACTTGTTCATAATAGACAAGGATTTAAACTATGACGACTTGGCTTTGGGGCTAAAAAGAGCTATCGAAATGGATAAATCTGCACTGGATGCTGATCGTCTGCAAAAGTACACAGGTATTTGGTCAATTCTTCAACCTTCTAGTTTAGTTTCAATTGTTCATTTAGATTTGAAACATGTGTTTTCTTGCCCCTTCCAAAATAAGTAAATGAAATTTGCAGATTTTGACTATATTATTAAATGAATTGACGATTTTTATTAAGAGAAGGTCTTTCCTGAACGAGCTGTTTCCTTAGACCTAAGCTTGTGTTTGCGGTGAAAAATACAAATAATATATGTCCATTATTATTTTGTTTACGTGGAAGCTACTTGTTCTCAGGAAGAAAATTTCCTGTTATAAGATGGTTATTGTTGATGGGGTTTCTTAGGTCCTGAGTTACAGAAGCTGTTAAATTGGCCTAGGCCATTGCCCCTAGAAGATGAAAGAGTCCGCTTATTACATGAGGTACAGTTTTGAAAATTTGCATTTTTATAAGATTTGCTATGATCTTTTCTTTATGCTCATCAAGGTTGTCAATATAGTAAGGTAGTGTACCGTACAAGTTGTTTCGTATCACTAGCACTTCGTGCATATCACAGATTTGTCTCGTGCAGTATCGCACGCATCAGAGAAAATATCATGTCGTTGCTGCTACGATGATATTTAGAAATAAAGTCGCAAATGGAAATTAAAACACAAAAAACAACAACAACAAAAAAAAAAACACCCAACTAAGGTAATGAATCGACAATTCCACATCCAAATATTACCTTATTTTCTCCAATTGATCAAAATTTTGATCCGTTCTCTGTGTTAAAAAACTCTAAAACACCCGAATGGAATTGAGTAATTTAGGGTTGATTACACACCACGGTGTGAGGGCGATGGCGAGTAACGGTGGAAGGAGGTGATCATTTGGGGCATGGATTACTATTCAACGTTTCTATTTGTGGGGTCGAGTTAGTTACTGATCGCGAACGCTATGATGTGAAAAATATAAAGGATTGCCCTTTTTGGTAATTTCCCTTCAATTGCTTACTGAATATGACTAATTAATTAGGAAAAGGACTTTTTTTTTTGTTTAATGGTTAAATGTGATAATTTTAAAATGTGCTTATTGATAATATTTTTAGACGAACTGATGACATTTTTTAAAACTTTTTTGTTTGTTGTCTTTCCAAATATTAATATTAGCAAATTTTTGTTAGCTTTTGTGATCTTTTGTTATTTGTCCTTTTAATTATGGATGCTATTAAGTTTTTGTTCCTTTTAAATATGAACGACAGTTTGTCATTCGATCTTAATTCTATTACTCTATTTTGCTTTTAATGTTTTATTATGTATCTCCAAGTGATATTTATATTTTTTATAATATAATTTAATTGTGTTAAAAAATCTTACGAT
>MKEJ01079194.1:0-11796 GCA_001753735.1 Embelia ribes | reverse complement strand
TTCCCGATTTTTTTTTGAAACCCAAAACAAAGTTTTTGTTTTTTTACTTAAAAAGGGAATGCACTTATTTTCCGGTATTTTTAGCGGGTTCGGGGCTTGCTTCGTATCTTCTAGGAATATCGGGACGTGACATTTTTGTTGACATTATTTTTCGCTTTACGTGGAAATATCTTATGAAAAATCGATATGAGCTTGCTAAAATATATTTTTAGTTTTACAACATGATCCAAATGCAGTTATCCTGGCCCGTCAAGATTTTTCGAACAAATAATGCTATGGAATATCGTGATTATGAATTTCTTGACTTTACATGATAGTATGGTAGCATCATTCAATGATCTTATGTTGGTACATCCACACAAGTATCATCATATCCTAGATATAGTTCCTGCTTTGCTCATTTCTTCTTCCTTACTTGAATATTTTTTGGGGGCCATCTTTGTCATTAATCTTATCCCTACACCACTTCTAAAAAATATGTTACCCTATTAACTTTTATATGGTACTTCGCCTCTCTATCATGGTCTCAAATCTTTTGGTTGTGTGTGTTTGGTTCTTCAATCAACCCTATGAAAGAACAAAATTGGAACCTCGAGCCTGTCTTTGTTGTTTTCTGGGGGATGACATATAACATAAATGTTATTGTTGTTTTGATTCAGTTTCAAAATGCCTATGCATCTCTCATCATGTTGTATTTTGGGAATATAAGATGTTTACATCTATATCACCGTTCAATCATTATCGTCTGACACTCGTATTTTTACCGATTTATTGGCAGATCTATATTCCCTTGGCAACAGTTATAGTACACTATTTCCTGCTGAGTCTGATGATAGTAATCCTCGTGATTCCACCCCTCTTTCTGATGTCCCTACAGCGGGTTCTGACCCCCCTACAATGGTTTTTGATAACCCCTACGGCTTTACCTATCTCGCCTGCAATTCCGGAAAATGTCCCTTTACCAACATCTTGGCATTCTTATCGAGTAAGAAAAACTCCTGGGTGGAAACAAGATTATCATTGTTATGCTACTATTGTCAATCTTCATAAACCTACATCTTATCGCAAGGAAAGTGTTAACCTACGTTGGCAGCAAGCCATGGCAGATGAACTTAATACTCTTAAGCAGAAACATACATTGGACTTGGTTGATCTTCCCGTTGGTAAGACTATTGTCGGCAATTGGTGGGTATACAAGATTAAAACTTATTATGATAGTATAGTTAATCTATATAAGACTTGCCTTGTTACTTAGGGGATTACATAGGAATTCAGCATCGATTAAGAGGAAAACTTTGCCCTAATTGCCCATCTAACATCGTTTCTTTCATTAATTTCCATTTCGGCAGTTTGTCGCTGGCCTTTATTTTAAATGGATGTTAAAAATGCTTTTTTACATGGGGATCTCACTAAGAAAGTATATATGAAGCCACCTCCTAGCTATCATTACCCTTCATACAAGGTTTGTCACCTTCGTCGTACACTATATTGTCTCAAATAAGCTCCCCACGCTTGGTTTTCTAAATTCAACTCAGCTATTACTCAACATGGTTTCTCTGTCAGCCCAAATAAACCTGCACTATTTATTCGCAAAATGACTGCCGATATGATTCTTATTCTTATCTATGTTGATAACTATTCGCAAAATGGTTGCTGGTATGATTCTTGTTCTTATATATGTTAATGATATGATTATCACTAGCAATTATACTGCTAGTATTCGCACCCTGCAACGTTTTCTTATCCAAATTTTGAGATGAAGGATTTGAGTTATCTTTGCTATTTTCTTTGAATTGAAGTTAACTATACTAATGACGGGTATTATCTCTCCCAAGTTAAGTATGCTTCTGATCTTATTGTTAAATCTAGGTTGATAGACAATAAGACGGTGAGTACTCGTTTGGAATATAACTCTCGTCTCAATCTTATTGCAAGGCAAGCCTCTGGATAACGCTACTCTTTATCACCAATTTGTAGGAAGCCTTATATATCTCACCATCACTCACCTAGTATTGCTTACATTGTTCACATTGTTTGTCAATTTATATATCAGCCTCACTATACTCATTATGCAACCGTTCTTTTTATTTTACAATACATCAAGGAAACTATATACCATGGTCTCCCTTTCTCCTCTAAGTCTTTTTTAAAGTTATGTGCATACTCTAATGTTGATTGTGCAGGTGATCCTACAGATCGTCAATCTACCACTGGTTCTTGTTTTCTTCTTGGTTCTTCATTGATCTGTTAGCATAGTAAAAGCAAACTGTTGTTGTGAGGTCCACTATCGAGGCTGAAATTAGAGCTCTTGGTAATACCACTGTGTTATGGCTTAGACAACTTCTTGAGATATGGAAGCTCCACAATCTTCCAACATCTCCTTATCTTGTGATAATTAAAGTGTTATTCGGGTTGCTCGCAATGATATTCTAAGAGACAAGATTAGGCATGTTGAGACTGATTGTTTCTTCATTCATCATCATCTACAGGCTAGAGTTCTGCACCTTCGTTACGTACGTTCTGCTGATCAACTTGCTAATATATTTACCAAGTCATTCCCAACTAGTCGCCTCAAGGATATAGCTCACAAACTCAATTTGGCATCATCTTTACTACCTTGAGTTTGAGAGGGATGTTGAGATAGTAATATATATTAATATCTTCAATTCATTATAATTGGAATATTAATATGTGTTAATATTTTCGGGATATCAATCATTATATATTGTAATTATTAAAATATATTATTACCTTTTTTATGTTCTTACGTTTGCCTATAAATAGGTTACTCATTGCACATTTCATTGAATTCAATAAATATACAATTCATATATTTGTTTTCTTTTCTTCAACACTGGATTTGAAATTAGGTGGAGATAGTTGCAGTGGTGCTAATGAGAAGGCTAGAGGAAGAAATGTATTCTTTTGTGTGTTTTCAGCTTTCCCCAGTTTACACAAAAGATGCATTTAAGTTATGCGTTTTTGGTACAAAATATTTTCACTTCTACAATTTATTTTGACAAGAGCATTAAACAATTAATATGGAATGCATATATTTTTTTATGTGTTTTCGAATAAAGTATGCTAATTTGGGAAATTTTTTGAGTAGTGTGTTAGTTTGAGAATTTTTATAGCTACGTTGGTCAAACGACAAAAAACTCGAGTACAATTACAAAAGTGGTCGCAAAAGATAAGAGGAATAGATTGGTTGATTGAAGAGAGTGGCTAACGGATATCAGAATAGACTGATAGATCTTTTACGTTAAAGACATAAAGAAATGATTTAAAAAATTATTTATTTATTAATACATAAATGTGCTATATTGCTTTTTTCGCACGAAAAATTTACTGTATAGAACGAGAAATTTGTATACACAAAGACCACTGGGAGGATTTTTTTACCAACATTATACAATGGCAAACTAAATAGAGACGACTCTATAAGATCATTTCTGCCTGCATTTCTTATTTAGTTTCTAAAATTAATTTTTTATAAACGTATTTTTCTTACATAATAAAAATGAGCCATGTTAGAATTTGGAAAAACCATTTCTATACTATTAATAAGTTAATATATAAAATTACTAAATTTTTCTAATATATTGAAATATTTTTTTTTATAATGCAGATTTTATATATAGATACAAAAATATAATATTTTTGTTTTCAGAAATTGATAATAAATAGGAAAAAGAAAATAAATTTTTTATTCCTATATATATATATATCAATTGGAATCCTTTATTTAATTTCTTTTGAATATATAATCTTGAATCCTTTATCTTTGAAGGAATGAAATTCTATCCAACCTAGGGTTCTATTTTTATCCAATTAACCATCAAGTTTCGTCTACGATTTAATCCATCGTTCAAAATCTGAACCCTAGAAAAAAATGTCGAATCCTCGTTTAACCTTCATTAATATTTTTATTCCATATCTGCTTCTTCTTCACCCCTCCTCCAAAGTTTCCGCAATTAGGTCAGCTTTCCAATTTATTCAATCATTTCCTCGTATTAATAATAATAGTTTCTCTTTGTTATTGTTTGGGTAATGATTATGTACACAATTTATTTAATTTCTAAATTTGTCATTTCTTTTATAGAATGGAAACTGATCTTTTTAGATTTTCTAAGCAAACTCTCTATATGAGCGATTGATTTATTAGTATGTAATTAAACAAATTAGGTCAGCTTTCGAATTTCTTTAAACGTTTTCTGATATTAGTTTCTCTTTTCTATATTCTTTAATTGGATGATTATTATTATTGGAGTAAAGATTATATAACTGAAAGAGCATTTACACCGGTCTTTCTCTTTTAATTTCTAAACTTGACTTTTTATAAAGTCATTCTCTTAGAGCATTCATATCGGTGTTTCTAAATTGTAAAATTCTCCAAAGGAGAGAAGTGTCTCGTAACAGTCGTTCTATTTTTCTAGAAAACTTTTCATTTATATATATATATATATATATATATATATAATTATTCTAGTAAATTTTAACAAATTTTTTAGAAAGACTAGTTTGGAAGATTTTTAAAATGTGTATTTCTAGTTGGAGAAATGAGTTTCTAGAAAGTGGGATTTAGATTTTATATGAGGAAGACTGATATGAATGCTCTTGCACAATAGAAATTGACATTTTAGATTTCTAAACAAATTTTCTATAGGAATAATTTATGTCATTTCTCTTAGGGAATGAAAATTGACCCTTTTAGACTTACTAAACAAACTTTCTATGAGATTAATTTATGTTATTTTTCTTAACCATAAAATGCCATTTCTAGACTTTCTAATCAGCCTATACGATTTATTTATATCAATATAAATACATAAATTTTGAAGAAATATTTTCCAAATATGTTATATGTTTTAATTTTGAATTATTTTTTTTAATAGAGAAAGTGTGAGTAGTGAAATTCTCATTGGAGAAAGATGCTTTAGCAATTTCTAGAAAGTTTTCTTGAATAGAACTATTTATCATTTGATAAAGAGAAAAGGGATTTAGAAAGGCAGGTGTGAATACCTAAACTGTTCAAACATAGGGTATACATGGATCGGTTCCAAGTTTGGAATGGAACTGAACCGATTTCACTCGGTTCTGAAATTTTAGAACTAGCTCCGGACCAACTATAGACCCAAACCGAATGGAACTAGCACTGTTGGTTTCAGTTCGGTTTCGGTACGGTTCCAGTTCTTGCACTATGAAAAGCCTTACGTCTAATATATATCATCAAATACTCCAAAAAAAAAAAATAAAAATGAATGGTTTTGATTTCATGATAATTAGGTGAAAAGTAATTGTTTGCCAATTTTGGGAATATGCAATCGACACAATTTGGGAAATAAGCTTTTTGTTATTTGAAAATTGGAATTAAAATTTGCAGCATGTGTATACTTTTTTTGTTTTTTTGGAAGGTACAGCATGTGTATACTTGGATAATATATATGCATATTTGTCTATTTTCCAATTCTCAATTCATTGTTGTATATGCATCTTTTAATATATGTATATACGTAACTTATATAACTTATACATAGTCGGTTCTATAACAGTTCCGGATCGGTTCCGGTTTTAAAATATTAGGAACCGGGAACCAAACTGAATTTTTTCGGTTCTGTATTTTTTAGAACCCAAACAGACCGAAGCTACTATAGAACCTAATAAGAATTCGGTTCGATTTTCGGTTCCATACGGTTTTTGGTACACCCTAACATCTATGTGATGCATCACCTTGAATTTTAAAAATATTACCTGATGACTTAATCATGTACATATTTTTACAATTTTGGTATATGATTAGTGAACCATTTTTCTCATTGTTTTAATCTATTCTTGTTTTTGTCGTCTTTGGTATTTGTGAAGGTTAGATGAGAGTCTTCTAGAAAGGCGCATTTGTAGGACTACAGTTCAAGGGAGATATTTGCTTTCTGATGATAATGGTTTGTCCCATTTTTGCTACCATATTTTTTACATGAATTTAATTGTTACATAGTAGCTTTCTTGGTGGTTTGCTATTTTCATGAGGATCGTCTTTTAAGGGCTGCCTATCCTATATTTGAGATATTATACCCATTGGAATGTTCTGTATGCAAATGTTTTTTAATGGGTTTGATATAATGCTCCGATTGAACTGGGGGACTACCGTTTACCACTAGTTCTATTTTTAAATTCAGGGGGTCTGGTGTGTACGTTCTCCATGTCACCACCTTTATTTTAGAATTTGAGGTGTGAGAATTAAAATTTAGGGGTTGAAAGTAGAAACAATGGGGGGACTGCCCTTACAAAGGGAAATCTTTGACATCAAGTGGGCAATGCTCGTAGACAATGGTGTAATTGAACAAAAGCACTCGTAAACTCCTTGTTAAGAGATGGAGCTTGATTTCAGGACTTGTTTAGTGAGAGAGCCCTAAAGACCCTAGTATAGCTCAGCTCGCTAAAATGGGAGGTGATGAGTGAAAGAACAATATCATCAAATATTGTACTGAAATGAATTACAAAAATAACAATATCATCAAATATTGAACTGAAATGAATTACAATCATAGATAACAGAAATTGCTTCACTCACGATGGTTTTATCACTGGTCACTACTTATTACAAAAAAATCTTTGACCTACAAAAAGACTTCAATTTTGAAATGATCCTCCCACTTGGATCTTCAGGACACATAAGCCTCGACTTGTAGGCAGCAACTTTTCTATGAGAGCACCCACACATCTCCTGGAAGATTTTAACAGTCACTCTCACAAAAAGGCGGGTCGACAGATTTGCTATCTGTCGGTGTTGTTAAAGGTGCACCGGGCGCTCGCCTAGGTACGAGGCGAGGTCTAGACCCTTTAAGCACCTCTAGGCCAGTCACCATTAAAAAGGTGCTGCTTAGATGTTCACCTAGGGCTAGGCGCTCGTCTTTTCAACCTAAGGCGCTAGACACAAATTTTGTAGAAAAACATGACACATCCAAAATATTTTTACCGAAATTAAATAAATAGCTCTGATTTTTGTCAATAATTTAAGATGAGAGGAGAAGAATGGAGATGTAATATTCATTTGAGAACGAATATTAAGGTATTCTGCCATTAAAGAAAGGAACCATATGCTATAATTTTTTGTGCTTCACTTAACAAAGGCTAGCGTTGCGCCTAATTGATGAAGGGTTCTACTGTCTTCAAGGCGCCTGGAACCTTTACAACTGCTCTCTGTATATGGTGAGTAAAAAATATAAAAAGGCTCATTCTCACATGCAGGTGGATCCGCCTGGGCGTAAGGGTGGTCACTTGCTCCACGCTGGGCCTTTGTAGGAGCTATATAATTGTGAGTGCTGTATTTTGTTAATCTTTTAAGTTGACCGGTTGGTGTAAGGGTGGTCGCATGCGAGATCAAAACTTGGCGCTCTATTGGCTTTTAGTTTTGGAACTTCTTTTAAACTGATGTGCTCTGCACTTGTAGGCTAAAACTGGGCTAGTTGTATAATGTGTAAATGTAAGTAGTTTGTATGCTCCTGTGTGCATCTCTCTTTGACATAGTTGTACTAAATTCAAGAAAACAACGATCAACTATGAAAGGAGTAGCAAAATTGCAAATAATGTCCAAATTTTGCACTTCCAAAATGAAATCTTGGGTCTGCCTCTGTCCTTATTCAGGCAACTCTGCTTTAGAAGCTCTTCACTGCAGCAAATGCACTCTCCCTACCCCGTCGCCATTGGTCCCCGCTTCTCAATCCCTACTGTTATTTCCTGTAGGTCAACAGCGACAGGCTTTGTCATTTACTGCTCTCACATTTGTATTTGACAAATGGAAATGTATGAATGTATGGGTTCCGTGCATTATTTTAATCGTCTATGCTGAAGTTATTGAGTATTAAAATGAGATCCTATCATAAGTTCTTTAGTTGCTACGTGGCAAATTGGTATTTCAAATGCCAATTAAGAGTGAGGAGTTTTGTTCTATGAAGAGGTCTACGTGGGTTTTATATTCTCAGTTCTTGTTTCTTTGATCAGCATTTAACCTTGCTCTATGAATTGTGCCACTTGTATCTGTTTTCAGTTGTACTTCTGATTTATCTAATTGTTACTTCTATAGTTATTGGTGTTCTTATGCAATTTTGAGAATGAATTGGCTTGTCCTTTCGGTTATCAGGTTATCATTCCTACATTACTCGGTCATGTTGGCCTTATGGTTGTTTATCTTGATTTTTCAATTTTCTTTCCTTTTGGTACTATGCTTTTAAATTATAAATAATAATAATTTAACCTGAAATTTGTGCTGCCATTCTTCATGCTCTCCTAATAGTAAGTTCCCATTGCAGGTTATGTATGTGATGCACTATCAGTAGATCCAAATTCTCGTTGCTGCTCTTGGAAAGGAGAACAATTTTCTTGTTCGTGAGTTATCTTCTAAATTTGGAAAGTGATTTTCTTCACTTTGATCGGAAATGTGATTCTGATTGACAATGTTCTTTCTTATTGCTTCTAGGGGATGCAACCTTTTTTCGCAGTGCTGCAATTCATATGAATTTTGTGTTTCATGCTGTCAGAACCCTGCGAAAGTATATTATGATCGCCCAATCTAGATAATTGAGTTACTTTTAGTCAAGGAACTGTGCAAATCAAGCTAGAATGATGAACTTAATGGTTTTATTTCATGATATGATAAAATTCCACAGACACGAAAGGAAGAAGCATTGAAGGTTAAGATAGCTAAGCCGATAACTGCAGGTAACTTCCCAGTACAGATTTCACATTTTTTTGGAAGATATATACTTTGAATGTGTTATGCAATTCTAATTTACGATCTTTGGATTGCTACTAGTGTATGGAACTCATGAAAATGTAAACAGACTAGTTTTTTCCCACCCTCTAATTTATTCAATGACTCTCTTAGGCTTAGCTCTCAAGATTGATATTAGAAACCGAGATAAGAAAATTGACATGTCTTTGTTTCTCCGCATGAGCCTCATAGGGTTTTCTCATTCTTATCTTGAAATATGTACAAACCAGGTTCGCTCTCTTTTGCAGGAACTTATTCAAGCATTTTTGATTACTGTGCTGGGAGATGCCGTCATAATTCTCAGAGCGTGGTATGTAATTACCGATTCCATTTTCTTGCAGAATTTTCTTGTGGGCTATTGCCCTCATTACCAAATGTCCAGGGTCTGCAGACGCCAATTATTATGCACTGAAACCCGCATGAGAAGTAGTGTAATAATGAACTACGACATTGTACTTTAGATTGGAACCGATATATAGAGAACTATAATAATATCAACAGGAAAAAAAAAGGCTGAAGTCTCATTACAGGTTCATTCAGAAGGCTTTCTTTTCTATTCATCTACTCTTAAAATGATATTATTAGTGTGAATGAGTAAACAGACACATTTTGGGATAAAACTGAGTACCTGACCCTTAAGTCTGCCTGATCTTGTATATATATATTGATGAAATAGACGTGGGAAAATCTGGTTGATTCCCCTGATTATGCATAGCATAAATACAATATATTTTGTTTCCTAAATATATATTCTAACAATTAGTTTATCATTATTTCTTTTTGTGTGATGCAACCAATCAAGCCCGAAATAAGAATGGAAGATTCCTAGAAATAAGAATTTAAGGTAGAGGCGTAAAGCTCCTTCTTTTACTATAATATATACAAGTTAGTGCATGTGTATCTTGTACTTGGAAGTTTCTTTGAGTTCTTGTCATTGCTTTTCATGTTATATCATGTTACTTTGAGACCGGGTTTCTTTTCTCAAAGTTGGCTGCTTTCATCTGATTTAGATTCAGTTTTAGTTATAAAATCTACATGTTTTAAAGTAGGTTGGAAGGTCCGGGGATTGACTGATATTTTAGTTCTCTTATTTTTTAAGGTTATTTATTTTGATTTTTCCTACTATTTCAGGTCCATGAAAATGCCTACTTTAGCGATTACCATCATTGTTTTTTTCTTCCATCAAATTCCACTGGTGAGGAGTCAGAAGTTGAAATAATAATTAAATTTATGCTCTTACATAAAGTTTGTCATGTGAAAACAACTTTTCCTTTCAATGCGTTTGAATTGAGTTTTCTTAGATTGCATAGGTGTGTTTGTAGAAACATGTGGATTAATGCAATGGTTAGTGAAAGACTTCCATACTTTTCATCCTTGCTGTTCTCATTGAATTTTGTTCTAAAGAAATAAGGGCAAACCTTAAGGATGTTGGTTCTCTATATTACACATCAATTTACTTTCATATAGTTTTAAGTTATTATTGTGAGATGCCGAGGTTGACCATTTTACTTCATATGACAGCAGTATGACTTTGGTCCCTGATTTTGAGATAATATTGTATATATTTTTTTATTATGTTGGATAAGCTGTCAATGTAGTTGGTAGTAGTACAATTATTGTATTACATACGACTTATCTTGTTTCCCTGTTTTTACTTCTTTTCTAGTTTTTTCCATCATGAGCTGGAATCTAATTTCATATTATTGTGATCCTCACCACCCCACTGGAAATAGTACCCTGATTAATAGGGTCTGTCTCCTTTTCTTTTTATAATGTAAGCAATGGTCACTCTTATCCATCATGAACAAATTATATCTTAGCTTCAGTTTTTTACTTCTGATTTGTAATTATGGTTTTTTTAAGGTAATTTAGCTTCAAATGTGGATACCATTATTATCCGTCAAGAGAAACTTACTGTAAACTTACTGTAGTGAAAAGGGTTTTGATGCTGAGGCTTATGTTATCTTGTTGGATGATGTTCTGATATCAAAGTTCAAAGTTTGTACATTCTTAATGCTTATAATTATAATACTTCAGCTATGGAAGCCCATGTGGAAACAAAATTAGATGGCATCAACATTACCGTAGGGAGGTGAGAGATTTTGACTACCTTTTCTTTTAAGGCCTTATAGTTAAGTGTCAGTTATAACTAATGAGTTTTTCTTGCTTCAAATCATTTTGGAGACAGACAGGGGGAGTCATGTGATTCCGTTTGCAAGACGAATGGGCTGTCCTGTGTTCCGAACAAACTGACCCTGCTTAATGAATGCAAAATGTAAGCCTTCGCTCAATCTGGTTTCCTTTTTATTTTCTTTATCTAAATAGGCTTTATGAGCTTATGAATAGCAAGTTCATTCTTCAAGTAACCTTGGAATGATGAATCATGCTATAGTTTGCTTTATACATTAGACCAGATCATTTTATTTCTGTTGTTTCCATAGCACTCTTCTTCTTTTTGATCTTACATTTTTTGTACATCGTGCTTTTATTCATTCTATGGGAAATAGAGTTTAATAGTAAATCTGGGGTGCCTCGGCATTGAAGATCTCTTAATTTCATGGTTGATGCTTTTAGACAACGGTTTTGTTGTTTTAATTGACCGAAATTGCTCATAGCACTGTAATGGTTGAATCTTGTTATACTAATAAATAAGAAGGCTAAGTTGTGAATTATATATTCTTCTTTATTAGTAAACTAGTTTGGGAATGCACAACTTTTGCAGTATAATTTGCATTGATATTTTGATGTTATTCCTTCTTATTTGCCATTTCTATATCATAACTTCATTTTTTGCTGCTGCTTTTTTCTGGTTCACTTTCTTCTTGTGGCTTCTAAACAGTGTTCAGAAATATATGAGCTGTAAAGGGGGATGTTTGGCAAGCATTGGTGCTGACCAACCAGCTGAAGTTGTAGATGATGCACCCAGAAATCTGGTATTCCTGCTCTTTTCCCAAGTGTTATCTTTTTCCCACTTGTTTTTTTGGTTATATTGTTTTGGGTTCCGTATGCACATTTTGAACATACTATGA
>MKEJ01079193.1:0-18002 GCA_001753735.1 Embelia ribes | reverse complement strand
ATTTTACGAACCCTCTACCGATTCTACGTAAAATCTTGATTTTAACAACCTTGCTTTTTGTGCGTTTATGTTTTCCTTAAAAATTATATCAACGTGTATTCCCACTAGAATATGTATTCTCATCCCCGATTTTTGGATCCCCATAGCTCAAGCTCTAAAATAGAGATAGTATCGGGAGTGCATGCAGTAGAGTTTAAAGGATCATTGTAGTGAACTCCTATTGGTTAGGGGTTTAATAATATTAGATACACTGAGTATCCCCTAAATTGAATCTCTAAAAAAATTGGGATGGATTCTCCTAGGCACTCAAAATTTAGAAATTGCCTTTATATCATGCTCCCATCAGTGATCCTATAACTATTCACTCTTCGTAATTTAGATTGAAAAGCTACAGAACCCCTCTAAACAAGGGAATTAGTGTACAACCCGCAATCAACAAAATATTAATTTTTAAATATTTTATCAATATATAATTTACCTAGCACTGCTACTGCCACTGGCCAACAGCAGCCAACAGCCACCGCCCAAACCTTCAGCCACCACATTTGTTAATACTAGAAATTTAATGCACTTTCCTCCAATAAAAAGAGAGAAAGGAAAGGGATTCTTAGAAGGGGAAGGGATTTGTTGAGAACAGAGGCTAAAAGGTCGTGAAGGAGAGAGATAAAGAAAGAGAGAGAGAGAGAGAGGTGGAGAAGGGTGTGTGGCACGGGAGCAGTGGGTTGAGAGCATATTTTTTTTTAAGAGGGAGAGAGGTGAACTTATTATATATTATATATTTTAATGTTTTGGGCGTGATATATAGGGATGTTGCTTGACACCTTATCTACAATTTGCCCCCCAATACATTATTCATTCCCTATTTTTAAAATTTAGGATGTTAAATTTACATTCACTGCTAGGAATGCCCTTATTATTGGTAGGACCCTAAACCCATGTGTGCTTGTACATTTTTGGTACATCATTATTTGCGCGTGATATTTTTTGCACATGGGTTTTAATGTTTGACAAGTGAAGCGCACACCAGAATCTAGATAACAGGATGTTTTGTGTCTTTGTATTTCCCATTTGTACCACTACTGCCTTTTTCAGTACGTTAAGGAAAAAACACGTTAAGAAAAGGTTTGGTGACATAGCGTGATAGTTACCACTGCTCAAATAGTTACACTCTTAATTATCACACATTAAAACCCGCTTGTGTGAACGATCATTTGCGCCGACGTTAACTCACTTGTTGATTCTCTGTGTTTTTTTTAAAATTATTTTTATTTTTTCTCTGTAGGTCCTTGCATTCTTAAATTCAGTTCTTCTTTTAAATCAACTCAACCAAGTAGTGGTGATTGCTACTGGTTATAATGCCTGTGACTATGTCTTTGATTCATCGGGTGCTGTGTTGGCAAATCAGCGGGTGGGGACTTTGTTGCAGAAATTAGAAGAGTTTGTGGTTAAGGATGAGAAAATGGGGAAAGAAGAATTGGTTGATGGAATTCAATCCTCACTGCTATCTGGGTCCTTGTCAATGGCCCTTTGCTGTATTCTTTTTCCCCTACTTGCCATCAATATGTTTTCTTTGTTTCCTATGCTTTTATGGGACTATAAGCCTTGTTCGACTTAACTTGGTGTAAGATATACAACGGGTGTTCCGTTCAGGGCCACTTCATCCACAGCCTCGGGTGAGTGATTGTTTGTACTCATGGGTAAACAAGCGGATTGCAGTCATATTGTTTGACTAAACAAGGCTTAGTTATGCTCTTGCTGGGAAACGGACTTCATCATATGATCATGATATCTTGGAATTGTACATGTGAACAAGTTTGCATTGTCACATGTATAGTCAATAAGTGTGTGCTTGCATGCTCTAAAGAAGCAATGATACCTTTCGGACACAATTATTCAGCTCCACTTCTAATTAGTAACAAAAATCTCATAGATTTGACCTGCGGTGTGCAAGAGCTTCTTTTGTTTTCATTGTTTGTATCTGTAAATTGAATTACCCAAGATATACTGGAAGTTCTCGATTTTAAGAAAATGTTTATTCATTCTCCCTAATAGTAGCTGCACACGCACTAAGGTAGCAGCCCAAGAATTTGTTTCCATGTATAAGTTCTCACTTTTTTGAAATACCTTGCTTGTGTTTTCTGTTTGCATCTTATTCCTTGGTCTTTTTAGATATAGTTAGATGTATCAATCACTTTTTTGATGCTGTTTCCCTAATGAACTTTGTGCTTTGTTGGCAGATATTGTGTTTGCATGGATCCCCTGATGGACCGGGACAGTATGTTATATGGTCTTTTATAAATTCCGCAATGTTATTCCTGCATTACTCAGATGTGTTTTTACTCTTAACAGATATGTTGCAATCATGAATTCAATATTCTCAGCTCAACGTCTAATGGTAATAAATTGCTGACATTAAGGCTCCTTTTCTATATTACGCTTATAAATTATCTGTTTAAATAGTTGCATTGATAGTTGGTATCTATCATTTATATGGCTGTATTATTAATCTAGCAACTCATATTAATGCCAAGTAATTTGGTGGCGGGTGTGCGCAAAAACATTTAGGCGTGCTAGAAATCTTAGGTTATCTTTATTGTTCTCTTTTTGGTGTTACATGTTTTCAATGGTGTCCCTATCTCATGTTTTACCGAGCTAGCAAATTATGCTACTGTTATCACTTATTACGACTTCATTGTTTATTTTCTTCAGTGACTTTACTTACTAGAACTCAACTTTTACAACCGTGCCACATCTTAATAGAAGCAGACAGTTTATGAACTTTGTTGCATTTTCACTTGGGTTGACGTGTTTGTGGCCGGTTTAGTTGTATCTGTGCAGTGTAAGCATTGAATATATCATTTCGTATCCTTTTTCTTAAATCTATCTTAATTGATGGATTACTTTCTCTTCATTAAACCAAGTTCTTACTGACAAAGTCTAGAATTTGTGAAGGGGTTCAATGATATTACTGGGAGAACATTAAGTGATTAGTCATTTGTGAGGTGCTAAAAGTTCATATTTTATTATTCATTGTAGATACTTTGTATGAATGAATGTTAGCATTAGTGGTGAATTTTTTGTTGTTGATCTTGAAAAGAAAAAATATCTAAATTTTCTGAATATGTATAATTTTTAGTTGACCATCCTTTCAACTAGTTTACACATGCCTAAATAAACTCGATGTGCTTTTGAAACTGCAGGTGCCAATAGATTCTTGTGTAATAGGAGCTCAGCACTCTGCCTTCCTGCAGCAGGTCTATGCCACAAGTTTTATATTATGTACGGTGTGGTTATTCCTTTTCTCATTTAGTCTGACGTATATATTTATGATACAGGCTTCTTATATTACCGGAGGTGTGTATCTGAAGCCCCAACAACTAGATGGCCTTTTCCAGTATCTTTCGGTTGGTCTTTTAACTTATCTGACAATCATGGAAGTTATCTAGGCGCCTTTTCTTTTGAAACAAAATTTGTTTCTACAAAATGTGTCATACACTCGAAACGTGCATCAGGGATTGCAAACAACAAAGGGTGCTCGAGTACATATTATACAGGAAATATTTTCCTCCCAAAGAGATGGAGCTTTAGGCTCTGTTTGTTTCAGTCAAAAATAGTTTCTGATTTCCTGGAAAAGATTGATGTAAAATTTCCTATTTTCCCTCATTGTCTGGGTGTTTGGTAGCACGCACCTAATATTGGTTGAACGTAGAAAAGTTTTAATTCATGTAAATTCCTCGATGAAATGTCAATTACAGACTTAGGGCTTGTTGTATAGTGCTAAACATTGGGATTGAACAAAGCAAGTAGGGTTAGAGAAATAGAGCTCTTCTGTTTGCGGGGTTGGTTTTTGTAGTAAAACTTACTTAACTGGGTTAAAGATTATAATAAGTTGAGTTTTACTTATATTTGCCTTTCGGAAAAGAAGTTAGCTTAGCAAAGAAATTTTTACTTATAGGTGAACTTATTACATTAGTTGACTTTAAGTTGGCTTTTGAACAAGAATCAATTGTTGAGAAAGCGAGAAAATAGTTAAAAGGTTGCTCAATGGTCTTGGAAAATGTTACTGTGAATTTTTAGGGAAGTTGTTTTCCTACAATTTCTTGAATAATAGGAATTTTTTTTCTTGAAAATTAGATTTTCCCGCCAAACAATCATTAAGAAAATATTTTCTTCCCCTCATTTTCCTGCAAAGAAACAGTGCTTTAACGAATTAATTTTTTAGCAGCATAAATTTTCTGTACTGATTTCTTTATAAGCAGGTGTCATACCTCGAGTGTTTATTTATCTGTCATTCTATCCCCTTGTTTGGCTGGAACTTATCCTGTTATTCATGCTCGTTTACTCTTTTCTCTATGCTGCTGAAAGTGGAATAGATTACGAGGAATGGTGTTTCATTATCTTGTCTGACTTTTGAAACGGTTCTATTTGTCGAGTTCGTGAAGTGAGAAAGAAATTATAACTGGTATAGTGATAACTAGGTAGATCACTGTAACCGAATGGTTGTGAGTACAATATGTATGCTAGAATGAAGAAAGTAGAGGTGCAAATTCCTCAAAACTCTTCTATTCACTGTATTAGCTTCCAAGCTATCCTAAAATTGATTTTGTGTTTCCAGAGTTGGGGACACTTCAGGCAAACTTTATTCATTGATTATAGTTATGAAGAATTGTAAATTACTCTGTAGTTTTGTTGCTTGCGTTCCTTTTTGAACACCATGATTTGTATTTCCTAATCGTGCAAGTTATCCTTAAGCCAAATTGATGTGATTGGAGTTGTCGTGATCAATGTTATTAAAAGCTCTCTAGGAACTCGCCTATGCTCTCGAGTGAGGTAAGGTGAGGCCAAGATGCCTCATATTGGTCCAGGCTAGCCACGTTACCAAGGCGCGCCCAGGCAAACGCTTTGAGTTAAGCCACTAGTACCTTAGGCGCTAAGGCGAGCGCGTCACTCACATCATGCTATTTTTCTATTTCTTTATTCTAGATTTGTATATATCTAATTTTTATGATACATCATATTATAATTGTCGCTCACTCGCCAGTATAAACAATATAAATAAGGCTACATATAATATATCAAGAAGTTAACATCAATTCCCAATTCCTATACTTCCAAATTGACAAGAAGATGCTAAGAATTTAATAAGTTTGTGCAATTTTGTTAAAAATCTAATTAGCGCCTTGCTTCACTTGGGCGAGCGCCTTAGCCGGCACCTAGCATCTTAGGGGACAAGGGGTCTTGGGGCCTTTAGGGCCCCCAGAGCTTTTAACTACACTGGTTGCGATGAACACTCCATATAGAGACCTTGTTCCGATAGTTTTGGAACCTTTTTTTTCCCCCTATTTCACTGTGGTATTTTGGCTTATTTTTTTCTTTCCCTATGTAGAGACTGAAGTGCAACTTTTTCTATTTGCAGACTGTTTTTGCTACTGACTTGCATTCTCGTAGCTTTCTACTACTACCTCGTCCTGTTGGGGTTGATTTCCGTGCTTCGTGAGTTACTCCTGGCAATTACTTTCCTCAGTTTCAATCTTTTGTTGAGTTCATTTTATATTTTGTATATGCCCAAATATACATACATACATATATATATATATATATATATATATATAAGTTCTCTTCATGTTCTTGTTCTTTTGTTGTTCTTAACTTGATGAGAAATTTAAAACTTGCAGGTGCTTTTGTCACAAAAACACAATTGACATGGGCTACATATGTTCTGTTTGTCTTTCAATATTTTGCAAGCATCAAAAGAAATGTACAACATGCGGGTGAGTGCTCCCATCACCTTTTATATACGTCACATATCTATCTAAAGCCTTGTATGTAGGTCTATTAAATTTAAATTTTGCTCTTTTTTTCCTTATTACTTTCGATTGGCGAACAATGGTGTCTGCTCAAAAGTCGAGAGTGTCAGACCTTCTCGAATGGTTAAGGTCTTGGAATATGTATGTTAAAATTGGACATAAATATGCGTGCTTTATAAATTGAATAATCTTTCAGTTAATCATTAACACAGAATGCTATCTAATATGGGGGCATTTTTAATACTGTGGCGACAATGATCTTTGTCTCGCTTTATGATACTTGAATATTCCAAGTGTTTGATTTAAGTGTTGCGTAAAACCGAAATCTGTCATTTACTCTTCTTATATTTGTTCGGCAAGAGTTCATATGAAGATGTCGATTAAATTAACAATCGTAGTGGCAGAGCAAGTGTGCATTTTTAGTATTGATTTTAAGCAAGTTATATTTCGAAGGAAATGAGATTGGGCAATGGGAATATCCACTTTATTAATTATTCCTCCATTTTGCGAGTGTGTCTTCCTGCTTTCCTCCAAGTTCCTTGGTGCATTTATGCTTGTACGTGACCATGCATATGTTGATGTATGTATCCATGCTTCTTTGCACTTTGTTAAGGAGTAGTATTTGTTTGAGATGACGCAATGGGACATAATGTGATTTAGATTAAAAGCTCACTTGCTCATGTATTGTACTCGTACTAACTGCTATGTAGACGAGTCTAAATTTCAGAAGCAAGTCTTTGTTAGTTTTTGTTGAAGACAAAAGCTTGGATATATTGCATTTTGCTATGTAATCTATACCCTATTGGTTAGTTGTTTTAACATATCGGGACTACAACGCTACTTGCAGGTCAGTTTTTGGTCAAGCTCAAACAAGTGACCCTTCCTCGTCGAAACAGTAGAAAGAGCATCAAACTCCATTGTTCGTCTGTAAAAGCGAACGAGTACCTGGTGCTGGGAGAAATAAACATGTTTGCAGCTGCACGTGAGCTTTTAAAAGTACCCTTTTCCCTTGAATAGTGAAATGTAAAAGTTTCATATTCTCTGTTGATATGGACGTTTAGATTACAAACACAACATTGGTATGTTGGCTTATTCTTGATTTCTTGTCATCTGGCCATTTTCCATTTCTTTGTTCATCTTTTGATTTCTGAAGCGTCCCCTCATCCTTCCACCAGTAGCACTGCATAAAGTTGATAAAATATGAACTCATTGTACTAGTTAACAATTTTTTGCACCCATTGGTACTGCAATTGCACTTATTCTGGCTTGTAGGTAAATTAGTAAATTAGATAGCAATAATGAAAGGGACGGACTCAGGAATACATCAAGTATAAGTTCAAAGCAGCTCGACAGGTGAGTTATTTACAATTGCAGTTGTTGCATGATTATAAAAGCATAAGCCTTGGCACTACGAGGGAATTGCTGATCACAGCTATCGAAACATCCCCAAAAAAACAACAGATAGTTTCCAAGAATATCCACAAATTATTGACTGAAAGTGTAGGACGAGAATGGTATATTTACAATTGTGTAAATTGCTAAAATACAACACCGGTGTCGCTCACATGTTATCCCCTTTTCCTTCCCATTTTTAAGAGCAGCGCTATTCACAATAATTTACACATTAAATTGCAGACAGTCCCACAACAATAAACACACCCATGCGTACAAGAATTCCCTTCATCCATTCATGGGAAGAAAAGGGCAATAATATTTAGAGAGCTTTCAACACAACTTTGCTCGTGGTACAAATCCCCGTTGCAGCAACTTTCAACACAGCACGACTTTGATACAATCTGCAAAATAGAACAAATTAAATCAGTTAATAATAACAAAAAGAAAAGAAATTTCAAAAAAGCAATTAGGCAGAGCTGCTTGGATCCCTAGCGCATTGCATGGTTTTTCTTCATTGAACTGTGTCATGATGGTTACTCATGTAAACCTGCCTCTATTGATAATGAGCATCTCTTGATATCATCATTTCAACACTTGAATACATACATCTCTTCAAGAAGCAACCTAGAAGCTACTTGTCCATGAACCAACACTTGAAAACATACATCTCTTGATGATATCATCATTTTAACTGGCATAACTAAGAAAAATTACTTCAATACAGGTCTAATTATTTTTTCATGATCATGTCTGGATATTACTTCAGTACAACCCGAGTTGTTACCTATTTTTAACTGTCAGGACGTAAGATGTAAAACAAATCCCCTCAAAGTCAAAGAAGCATGAGAACAGGAGAAAAATAAGAAGATAGCTAACTCACCCAGCAATTGCAAGTCCCCAGGTGGATAGGGCATAAAACATCTTCCCAGCATGCCAAACGTACATCATTTTCTCCACTTTGTTCATGCTCCCCAAAGCTTTATGGAGAGCTGTATGTAGAACATCTTATAAGCAATGGTAAAAAGAAATGCAGAAAAATGTAGTAAGCAAAGAATGACTCAAAATACATAACAGCGCTTATAAGTTGTAATCATGTAAGAAAACAGAGAAGATAACGACTAAATTTTATCAGTTATTCTTTTAAATGCATTATAGTTGGGACTTCATAGTATGCTAGAACATAAGAATTTTTTCACTTGTGTTTCATCTTCATTAATAGGAAACATATAAAAGTTCAATGGCATACTGTTTCTAGGCAAAGAACAAAAATACAGAAATGCAGACTAGGTCTTCCATTTGATGCAATTGTGTTAAAGAGGTGCATCCTTAGCCAGGTAATCAATAGACCATACATTTAATGGAAATGGAAAAATTAATAATGAAAATACAAATCAAAGCAAATAAACTTATGAACATTAAGGTGATTAGTTGCAGATATTCAAACTAGAAACATATGCAAAAATGTTCATGTTTTGCACCAAAAAAAAAAAAAAGGAGTGCAATCCAGAAAGCGTACAAATCTTTGAAGAGTTTTCTTAAAATGTTCATTTCAATTCTGAGAGCGGTCATTTATTTATTTCTTAAGACAACGGGTTTACCAAGAATGGTAAATCTATCACCAAAAGAATTTCGCATGAAATAAAATAAGCTGCCAAAATAGGATTTTTTTTTATTTTAAAGAAAGCTTACTTTTCTGCAGCTCTTGAGGTGTCAAACTCTGCCAAGGGTACCACAAAAAATGTCAGGTCCATGATTTCATCAAATCAAGTAAACAAAATCAGAGTATTTGTGTAATATACCAGAGCTTTTGGATTGGAGAGAATGCATCGAGCCATAAAGCTGGCAATGGCATCCACCACATGCTCCTCGGTCACCACTAAATAATTCTCGTTATCGATCCCACTTGGTTCTTCAACATCACTTGTGACCATATCATCAGTTATCCAAACCCACCAACTAGGCTGTTCCTGATCAACATTGATTAAAACTTCAGCTGACTGCAAATCAGCTCCTAGAAGAAACCAAGGCCAAGTAACCATCAGTGAAACAAGTTAGAATTATCAACTCGGGTTGCATATGATTTGAAATCGAACAGGATTTAAGAAAAAAATCATATGCAATGTCATTCAATACATACACGAGACTAAAAGTTTGTATGAATTCAGCATACTTAATTAAGAATACAAGGGGACTTTCACATCGAGTTTGTACAACAGTATATTATAATCTACAATGTTAAAATTCCAGTTGCACAACCAACAATAAAATAAACTAGATCTCAATACACATTAAGTATTCAAATTCAATTACCTCATGTTCCTAAAATGTGCGATCTTGCTGCAAGAACAAGTAACTAAAGAAATGAAAATTTACCTGATGCCTCTTTGAAAGGAAATTTAGAGCCAATTCCATTAACTGATTCATCTTGGATGGATTTGAGCTTAGCCAAGAATTTTTCAGACTCCACAGTTTCCAATAGGCGATCATGCAGCTGCAAGTAGGATAAGAAAACAAATTTCGCTCAATACAAATTAAAAATCAGTAAGTTTGGAGATAACTTGTGGAAAATTGTGGCAGAAAACTCATGAACAAGAGGCATATGATGCAGCTCATAAAAGTCTAGAAATTTTTTCCCACAAAAGTAGACACACACGCAGGTGGACACATTAACAACATATATATCTTTTACAAACATAGCAGGACCCTAGGTACTAGTCAAATGCAACATCATTTCTTTTTTATCTTTACCAACTGAATCATTGTCTTCATTCTTTTTACAAGCAGAAAGCAGTTATATAATCCAACAGTAACATTTCAAAATCTTGAAGTTGGTTATTGTGTGTTTCCTTGAACTATCAATTGAAATATGTAAAAATGGACTATTCTATAATAAGAGAATCATATATAATGCTTAGTAATACTGAAACTTCAATCAGAGTACACAAAAATCAGCTTTCCTATGGCTCAGCAGTAGGAACTCATAGCAACGGCAAAACCCAAGAGCCGATCAACTGCATAAGCATATTTTCCACCCCCTCCATTACACGGTGGTTCTTCTATGCATATTTTCAAAATTCTAGAATATTAAGTTCTTTAAATTTGAATCTTACACATTTCAAGGCGCCTAAGAGTAAGAACTTGACCAATTAACACTCTTGCGAATCGGGAAATAAATTAAACAAGCAATTTTTCTCTTTGAAATGTTCATAAATGGTTACAATCTTCATATCCTTTTAACTTGGTGAAATTTCCCTGTGCAGAGTTCTTTTACATTAGGGGCATAGATGCATAACATGTGTCCATAAATGCCCGGGACCATAAAATATGCTCACGTGTCGTCCATCTGATGCCTGTTAGTGGAAGATAACTCTACACCCTTGTTGACAAAAATAAAGTGCTACCTTAGACCAAACCTTACTTTTCTTCCATGCCTTACAATTGTGTGCATTAACCCCTAGACGAGTCCATATCATCACATCGACATGGCACTCATACTTGGCGTGTGTGCACAAGACAGTCATGGTAGTCCTCTTCAAGATTATTTCCATAAAAATTCAATGTATCCCTCTTCAACTCGATTTTACATAAAAAAAAAAAAATTGATAAGTAATTATATTAAAGAAACGAGCGTCTTATGAGGGTGAACTTATACAAGACCCTACTAAGGAGCCATCAAAATAGAGTCAACAAAATCCATAAAATGGCCTATATACGAAGATGAGTGACTAATTCATATAAAGAGGCAAGCAAGGATCTTCCCTTTCAACATAACTAAAGAGTTTTCTATTCCCTCAAAAACTCTCAAGTTTCTCTCATACCAACACATTAACAAATTTAAGCTGACAATGGGTGACATTAAAACTTGACCTGAACGGGCATCAAATTATGTATGTGACAAAGGGAGGACAGGAACAAAGATCCTATATTTTCTTAAAACTATTCAAGTTGCTTTTATAGTTTACGACACTCCCACCACTTACCATTAAATATGTCCCTGCCGTGGAATTAGGGACTAAAACAAGAGAATCCTCCCATCAGTATATCTAAATACTATTCAATCCGCTGAACTTTGCTACAGTTACCCTTAAACTAGGGGATTACTGTTTATCCCCAGCTCTATTTTCAAGTTATTTTGAGTTCAAGGGTTTGGTGTGGTCATTCACTTTAGAGTCTGGATTCTCTACCCCCTTGTTTGTGCCTCTTCTATGCCTCCTTGATATTATTTCATTTCCCCCACTTTCCCCTTTATCAATCAAATTATCTAAACACAAATTAATTCGCTTCCCTGACCAATAACATCAAGCGGCATAGAAGGGGCACAATTAGTTTAAGATGATCCAACTTTTCTCCATGAGATTAAAATTTAGTTAAATAACAAAGCAACCCATGCCAAGAATAATATAAAGCAATAATCGACAAAATTAAGCAACATTAGAGGTCGAATTAAGGTTACATCGGCAGGGCAATCCTGTAATAAACAAGGAGATTCGGAAAGATTCTGGAGCAGCCTAAGGTTCTCTTCCAGAAGCTTTCTCAGGCGGCGATTTTCCGATCTCAGTGCCTGTAATTGGTGATCCTCCTCCGCCTCCGGCGACGTCGTATCGTGGTGGTGGTGGTTGCGGAGTTCGACGGCGGTCCATGCCACGTCGGCGACCTCTAGGACCGTCTTGGCCACCTCTATCGGATTGCGACCCACCATGTTGATTCTGATTTTCGTCCTAATTTTTGGAATTATTTTTGTTGAACGACTGCTTTGTATGGAATCTAGGGTTTAACTTACAAAATAAATAAATAAATAAATAAATAATATATATGGTAGTAAAAATGTGGACAATTGGATTATATATTATGCGGTTCAGTAGGGGAGAATTAGCTTCTTTTTTTTTTATGTGTGTGCGCGCGCGGCTCAGTTTGTACCGTTTTCTACCAAAGATAAGAATCAAATCAATTAATAATGAGGAGTTCGGTTGGATTTGATTGGAATGAAATTACAAAGTAAAACCAATCCGAAACAAATTTATCGGTTTGGTTTTAATTGTTTGATTGGTTTAAAATTGAATGAAACACATAATTAATAATAACTATGACTATATATATTAGTGTTCCCTTTATCTCATAAATATATATTTTTTTATTAAGAAATTATATTTGATGGATACAGAGAAACTAAATTTATCACTAATTTTTAAAAATACCCTTCACGCTTATGAGAGAATCTATTGATATTTTGAAAAGTTATTAGTATTAATAAAAAATCACCATATTAAATAAAAATATAATATAAAAGATTTTTTTACAACATTTTTCTAAAAAATAAATAGGTCTGTATATTGGGACGTACGAAAAAGTAAAGTGAGTCTATATTAACGGGACAGATAAAGTAACATTTATACTCATAAAAAAATGTCTGAAGCAAGTTTAACATAATCAAAAATATGTACGAGTAATATCCAAATAGTAAAGTGCAAACGAATTAAAATTCAAAATCAAATAATAAATAACTAAATATTAAAAAATAATTTTAATATCAACCATAATAAATCTCCACTAAGCAGTAACATTGAGCATTATTTTTCAATATTCAAAACTTATCCATCAACTTCCATGTTTGACATTTCTGTCAGAACACAATGAATTATTTCAAGTAGGATTTTGTATTGATGTATGTATTATAGTCTATATATATATATTTTTTTATTTTTATTTTTTTTAATATGGTGGTTCGATTCAGTTTGCCCCCAAAATAAAAAACCAAAGCATTCATATTCGGTTTTGAATTTTATAAACCAAACCAAACCATAACTTATCGATTTGGTTTGGTTTCCTTTCTGTTCGGTTTGATACAAAGAGTTTGAAGGTTTGGGTGGTTTTATGAATATCCCTATTACTTTTACAAATAGACAAGTAGAGTAGGCTTCAAGCTGAGTATTACTTTAATCGAGTATGATTCGTTCGAATGACTCGTAGGAGTTAAGTTGAGCCAAGTAATGCTTAATCGAGTAAAAATTGAGTCGAGTCGTGTATTTCTCTTACCAAGTATTACTCTTATGGACTAGAGTAATATATATTTTTTATTAAGAAGTTACATTTTATGGATACAGAAAAATTAAATTTATCACTAATTTTTAAAAATACCCTTCATGATTATGAGAGAAAATTTATTGATATTGTGAAAAGTGATTAGTATTAATAAAAAATCACCATATTAAATAAATATATAATATAAAAGATTTTTTTACAGCCTTTTTTTTAAAAGTAAATAGGTGTGTATATTGGGGCGTACGAAAAATTAAAGTGAGTCTAAATTAACGAGACGGAGAGAGTAACATTTATACTCATAAAAAAATGTCTGATGCAAGTTTAACATAGTCAAAAATATGTACAAGTAATATCCAAATAGTAAAGTGCAAATGAATTAAAATTCAAAATCACATAATAAATAACTAAATATTAAAAATAATTTTAATAGCAACCATAATAAATCTCCACTAAGCAACAACATTGAGCATTATTTTTCAATATTCAAAACTTGTCCATCAACTTCCATGTTTGACATTTCTGTCAGAACACAATGAATTATTTCAATTAGGATTTTGTTTTGATGTATGTATTATAGTCAACATATATATATATATATATATTTTAATATGGCGGTTCGATTCAGTTTACCCCCAAAATAAAAAACCAAAGCATTCATATTCGGTTTTGAATTTTATAAACCAAACCAAAGCAAACCATAACTTATCGATTTGGTTTGGTTTCCTTTTTGTTCGGTTTGATACAAAGAGTTTGATCGATTTTGGTGGTTTTATGAAAACCCTATTATTTTTACAAATAGACAAGTAGAGTAGGCTTCAAGCTGAGTATTACTTTAATCGAGTATGATTCATTCAAATGACTCATAGGAGTCAAGTTGAGCCAAGTAATACTTAATCAAGTAAAAATTGAGTCGAACAGAGTATTTCTCTAACCAAGTATTACTTTTATAGACTAGAGTATCATTATTGTGCTCGAAATCGATTCGACAAATATAACAAAATACTAGACTAGACTTGATAAATACTCGATAAATTAGTTTTAAATTATTTTATATATTATATTCAAATAATAAAATTAATTATACAGGATAAAGTACTTTTTTATGTTATCAAACAATTAAAAGTCAAATCTTACTAGTAGTATGTGATGAAAAATTTTATTTTTAACTTATATACGTACACATATACCCATACATACATATTCAGCAAGCTATTGCGAGCTAACGAGTAGAGTAGTTTACTACTCGAGTTTGATTCGAAATTCAAATCACGTATGCTAACGTACTCGTAGCCTACTCGTTTACTTCATGAGTGGAGTTCGAACCGAATAGCTATTAAGACAAACTCGAAAAACTTGCGATGAGCATTGCTCATTGCCACTTCTAGTGGCTAGCAATTATTGGGGGATTAAGGTGATGACAGTAGTCATCAACGGCTCAGATTACAACATTCCGAATTTTAATTATTTCATTTGCAGCTAATTTTTAATCAAACGGTGTAGAATTCTCGATGGATGCCGCCAATAATAGTTTGGGAACCATATGTTGACTGGCAGAATGGGGCTTGTTTGGTAAGGGCCTAAAAGTCCTACCTTTCAAAAATAAAAAATAAAATAAAAAAACGGGCCTTAAAAGTTCTTATTTGAATTATATGTTCATCGGCTTACTTAGTGATTAGGCTTTTAGGCTCGGTAAAATGAAGGTGTCAAGCTTACAAGTCTAGCTTATTAGTTTATTAACCGTCAATAAGTCATAGGCTTTAAGCAAGCATTTGCAATCTTGTTTAGCTTTAGCGCGAACGGTTCATGACCATTTCACCCTTACAATTTTTTCATTTTATACATTCCTCTTCTTCTCTCGTCTTCTCTTCCTATCTCCTTCTTATTCTTCTTCCTCTTTAATTCGTAGAGATGCTAGGAACTCTCCGTCTCCATCAAGCCAAGTTCGCTGCCACCACATCCCAGGCATCCCTCTACTTTTCGATTGACATTACGAACGTTGTATCTCTGCATTGTCATATGTGAAATAATAGGATTTGTCAAATCTGGGAACATAATTTTGTTTATTTATGGGTAATCAACAAAAATTGGGGAAATTAGATTTGGTTATTCAAAGCAATTTAAAATTGTTTAATAGAAAGTATCAAGGATTTTTGATAATTATTAATGAGAAAAATAATTTGCTTGTTTTAGAAACCACAAGATAACGAGAATTCATCGCACACATCTTTTGTCATACTTGTTTTTTTTTTTTTTTAAAAAAAAATCAAAATGTTTTAAGCCACCTTATTTAGAGCCTACCAAATGACTCAAACTAGCTCAAAAATATTTGTAAAAAAGTAATTTTTTTCATTAACTGAAAAATACTAATATATTAGCTTGAAAATTCCAAGCAAGCAATTCCTGATTTTAAATATTTATAACCCGTTGGCTGGCCAACAAATATTCGGTAGTCCCATCAAACAAATTTCAAGCAGTTTCTTTTAAAAATAATATATTGAGAATAATTATTTATTTATTTATGGGTACCTTTCTAATATCATGTATTGATTTAAAAACCAATGCCCGGCACATGTAAATTTCCATTGTAAAAACCAAGATCTGACGTGTAAATTCACTTTTTAGCTATTTTTCATTGAATTTCAAACAAAATAATTTCCAGAAAAGAAAATATATGTTTGAGGTTTTTCAAACATAAATTATACATTATGTCTGGAACATGCTTTCAACCAATACACAGTACTAAACCCATTGGCACAATATTTTAACTAAGCATAAAACAGTAAAAAGTAATTAAAAAGTATTCTTTCCGTCCATAACTAATATTTCCATTTGACCAATTATACAGTTTTAACTAAAGTTGAGAAATGGCTTTACCCAATATCATTTTAATATGAATTGTCAACCCCTATAAAATTTGATAATGGTAATATGCTAAATTTTATTAAAAAAACGTAAATAAATAAATTAATTAATAAATGAACAAGCCTCTTGTGAGTGGTATTCTAAATCATTTGCCATCTTATTATATGCCCATTTTCGCCAATCCCATGCCGATCACCCATTATTTACTCATACCACAAGCTCTTGTTTTACTGCTATGCTTATATATGTTGATGACCTTATTGTTATAAGAAACGATATTCATATCATCAATGAAGTCAAGCAATTTCTATCCTCCAGGTTTCAGATGAAAGATTTGGGCAAATTAAAATTTTTTAGGCATTGATGTTGCTCATTCATCCGAAGACATTTTTATTAACCAACGCAAATACGTCCTTGACATTCTTTTGGATGTAGAACAATTAGGATGCCATCCTGCCTCCTCCCTGATGGAGCAACACCTCAAGCTAACCCATAATAGTGGTAACCCATTTGTGGATCCTAGTTGTTATAGACGACTCATTGACAGACTCATATATCTTACAGTCACTCGTCCTGATATCACATTTGCTATCAATTTGCTCAGTCAATTCATGCATGTTCCTCGTACTTCCCATTTTGATGTTGCATTACATGTCCTACGATATCCAAAAGGCATTGCTGATCGTGAGCTATTTTTTCCAGCTAATAGTCATATGCATCTCACGGCCTATACCAATTCCGATTGGGCAAGTTATCCCAGCACTTGTCGGTCTACAACTATTTTTTTTATTCGTTTGGATTATAGCCCTATTTCATTGACCAAAAACACAAAGTGTAGTTTCTTACTCCTCTTCCGAAGAAGAATACTGTGCTATGGCTTCCATAACATGTCAATTTACATTGCTCCAAATACTGCTTTCTGACCTCAAGGCTCCATTACACCGATCTGTGACAGTTCTTTGCGACAATAATTTTGCTATTAATATAGCACGAAATTCGGCCTTTCATGAACGATAAAAACATATTGAAATTTACTGCCATCTTGAAAAGAAAAAATACATTCAGGGGCTCATTGATATTCGACATGTTGCCACTACGGATCAACTAGCTGACATGTTTGCCAAGGCTTTGGGCGTTGATCATTTCAAGACTATGGTTCCCAAGTTGGCCACTACATCCTTACGTGCTCCAATTTGAAAGGGGTATTAGAAGATATTTTGGGATCGTTTCCATTACTTGTTATACCAACCACATAAGAGCACAGTTACTAAGATAGAGGATAAACAGTGTTATGTTTGAGCATTCCCACTGGTTATGTGTAACACAATTTCTATTTATTTGATTTTTCATTTGAGAAATCAACGAGAGAAATGCCCCACAACGATCTTTATATTTTTTTGAGTTTTTAGATTTTTTTTAAAAAAATGCTATAACAAATTTCTCAACAGAATAATTTGCTATTCATAATTTTCCTATTTAAAAATAATTTTTTTAGCAAATATTTAAAATATTGATTAATATTAAAGAAAATATTTTTTTATAATTTATATAATTATTTTAGTGATTTTTGGCAAATTTTTAAAATGTAAATTTCTAATAAGAAAACTGTATTTTTAAATATAGAAATTAAAGCCTACTGTTATAGCATTCCCACCAGTCTTTCTAAAATAAGATTTCTTATTTTAAAAAATCAAATGAGATTCCACAATAATATTTTATTTTTTAGAATTTCTAAAAAACTTTCCAGATCGGCTATATTATTCTTCTCAATTGAAAAATTTATTATTCACAATTTTCATATTAGAAAAATAAATTTTTTTCCAACAAATTTTAAAATATTGGTTAAAATAAAAAAAAATATTTTTATATTTTATTATATGTATACATATAATTATTTTA
>MKEJ01079191.1:0-11355 GCA_001753735.1 Embelia ribes | reverse complement strand
TTTTAGTTTCTAAAATTATGTTTAATCTTGTTGTTCATGTTTTTATTATTTATTTTATTTTTAGTATGAGTATCTAAGTTTTATTTGGCTTAACCCTAGTTGATGATGATAATATGATTTAAATGAATATCTAACATGTTAATTTAGAGTTTTAATTTACTCTATGTAGTAATAATCAATTTAGATCATACGTTATGTATATGCCATTGTAATAAATCATATTTTTGGAAAGTAGTTGGGTTGTATACCTATGCAAGTCTTTTGAAACCCTTACGCATAGTTATGAGAATGCTTTAATGGCACTCTCTAGGTATTTTAATTGATTTATATAGTTAAAAACCATTTTCTTGAAAAATACAATTTATAAATTTGGAATCTAAATTGATAATAATTTAGGTTAATTAACATGCTAGAAATGAATCAAAATAGTCATTTGTCGGATTTCAACTAGGACCGAGTCATTAATATATCGAGGCAATATTTTCTTTAAAATTTGTGAATTGTCGTTTGTAAATCATTAATATATCGAGGCAATATTTTCTTTTATTTTACATTTTTAAGACTAAATTCACAAAATAAATTCACATTTTTGACTTGGTGCGTAAATTTCCTAGGATTCCCTGTATTCGATATTCGGTATTTATCAGTAAAACTATGACTGATACAGTACATTTGCAATTTTATAACCGACATCTTTTTGGTCCGGTCAATTCTCGAGGTTAATCGTGGATCGGGTCTTTTTCAAGTGATTGGCGACTCCGACAATTCCAGGTCTGTCGAGATCTAGCCGGTTATATTTTTTATTTGTTTTATATTTTAGTTTTTGTTTGAAAGTCTATCATATTATGAGAGTTTAGTCCCCTTTATAGGAGTTCTAGTCAGTCTTAGGGTTTCCTATGGACTGTTTCATCAGGGCTTCTGCTTGGTTTATTGGCGATTCTTTTGCCATGAGATGATTTTAAGGTAATTCTGAGAGTTTATACATTCATATTTTCAGGGTGTGTAATTGTTAAGTTCTATATAAATATTTTTGAATCGTGTTGTTTTGCATTTAAGACTATTTGGACCAGTTATTATGCTGACGTTAACCGTGTATTCTTGTTATTGAAAATGTGAAACTCACCACTAGTGGATGTAATTTTAATAACACCGAAGGGTATTTTCGGCAAACGACAAATAAAGGAAACTCTACAGGCTGTTCGTCCTTTTATTGTTAGGAGTTAGATGGTACACTTGTTCTTGCGATCTGAAAAAATATATACAATATTTTTATTTAAAAATCAGTTAAATGAGTACAAATCTTTGCCGAGACAAACATGGATTTAATCAAACTCGTCTCATTGATAGACTTTATTCACGTATAAATTAATAATAACAAGCTCTAACCAAATCCTTAGTAAGTAAAACCTTCGTGAATGACCGAATTAATTCAGCTAAGTATACAAACCCAAATTGGTTACAACAAATTGATTATCAGTCAATTCTGTCGCCCCTCTCTCTCTCTCTCTCTCTCTCTCTCTCTCAATAGTCACTTTATAGAACTCTGTCAAAAAGGTACGTTCTCAAATCAACCCAAGTTTCAATCTTTTTTTTGATTCGATTGTAGTCATAATTTCCCGCTTGTATATTTCTACTGGGATGTAACAGTAATACTCTCGAATTTAGACCGCTTTCATGTGTAATTTTGAACTTTTTGGGCTTTTTTTCTACTAGGTGTTCGATTTTTTGTCTCAATTAGGAAATGGTTTTTGTCTTTTTTGAATCGTTCGTAGAGTGACCACCCTGTTACTTATTTAGATTATTCCAAAAAATTTCCCTAATATTAGTTTTTAGTTATATTTATAAGATGAAAGTATTATTTATATTTCAGTAAAAAAAAATTTACTTGACAATATACGACCATTTTTATTGTTACATACAGGTTTTTATATATATTACTAATATTATTGTATATTCATATATTATAAATTTGATTAATGATAATGTCGGAGTTTCGGTTTCTCAATATTTTAAAAAACTCATTTTACGTTTTTGTTCCCAAGATGATTCTCACTTCCGTTTTTTATTTCGGCAACTATGCTCCATCCATCCCATTTTAATACTTTTATTTTTTTAGTCTGTCCAATATATAATTTAGTTTTTATTTTAGTAAACATACCTTAAAAGTCACTCAATAAAAATGCCCTTATTTATTATTGTTATTAAACATTCAATGTCTCAATTTGTCACGAGTTGTACAATATGGGCGTTGAGTTCCATTATCACTGTAGAAAATAAAATAAAATAAAAATATTTTGAATTTAAATAATATTACTTTATTTTTCTTAAATGGGACGAACGGTGTAAAAATTGGCCAAGGGACTTTCCGGCACCAACTGAGATTAAATATTTTTATACTTAATTTTTCTAAAAAATTCTCATATTTAATCGATTAAAATCATCTCCCTAGATTTATATATATATATATACTTAAAAGTTATTAACCTCTCTCTCTCTCTCCAAATTGAATGATCATCTGCTGATACGTGTATATATATATACACACAAGCAAAGACACACGCATGCGTGCTTGCTTAAATTAAAATTAATGAAGCAAATCAAATGAATCATTTAAATTAATTGCATGAAAAAATTCTAAAGACATGTGAGTAAATTAAAATTAGTAGCAAAACAAATATATCATTTACGGATAAAAACTTACCCAAAATTGATACCATCTATGCATATGACCGACTCAAATAAACTTGCACAGATAAGTTGCAACTGAAAAATCTCAATTAAGTTTATTAACAATCAACATCTCAAGTATAAATAAATTGATTTACATAGAAAAAGAGAAAGGGATAAGAGAAATGAGGGGTAGATTCAACTTGATTTTGGGAAAAGAAGTTGGATTAATATTTGTGAGAGAAAAGATAGAGAGATGTTTTACAATCGTTATTATGTTTCAAAGTTAAACAATTGAAATGAGGCGGTTGTAGTTACAAAAAATCAAGGAGTGAAATAAGAAGAATTTTGTAAGTGTGGCAGTTATTGCATGTCATTTATCTAATATGCCCCTTTAACTTCCTAGGTAACTTTTAACCGCCTAATCTATATTTTGCTTTATAATAAATATAGATAATTAATAGAGGGGTAATTGGGACATTTTTGTTTGTAATTATAGAACTTTTTCAAAAAAGAAATTTCAATAATAGTTGGACATTATAAAATAAATTAGTCCTATTAATTACCGTATAAATACTATAAGTTAATAATAAATAAATAGTAATATATATGTAGACACGCGAATCGTGGTGGGCCGATGTGTGGTTGGTCGTCTGAACCCTAGATAGATAGATACACATAGATCTTCTTTCTCCTGTATTGATTGATCGTATATCCTTTAGCCTTCTTCTTCAACATTCGATTCGTACTTTTTTGGGGTTTGGATTGGAGATCCACCAAGAGAGAGAGAGAGAGAATGGACGATAGCTGTGCAGTGTGTGCGGAAACCCTAGAATGGGTGGCTTACGGCCCCTGCGGCCACAAGGAAGTGTGCTCCACGTGCGTGGCTCGTCTGCGATTCATATGCGACGATCGCCGTTGCTGTATTTGCAAAACCGAATCCAGCCTCGTCTTCGTCACCAAGGTAAAGCTTCCTTACCTTGTTCTCTTTCCTAACTCCCTTTTTATATACGTATATATATGTATTCATTTATTTCTCTCTATCTATATCTAAAAGTCAAGAATATGTACATATGATGATCGCAGCAGCAATAATATGTATGTTGAGATAGATGTGTTGGAAAACTAGAAAAAGATAAGATAGGGGTGGTTTCAATTGATAATAAAGATGGGGGAGGGTATTTTAAGGTGGTTTTTGCTTGCAATAAGGAGATGTTTGTGGGCATTAGTTAGAAAGAGCAATAATATTAGTGTGGAAAAGAATTAAATAAAAGGCAATGGTAGATCTCCAAAAGCTTGGATGCATGTGATACGAAAAGGCTTGTGTTAGAAAATAGATGAGTAAGTACGCTTCATAATTTGGAAAATTTTGTATGGTACGGTATGGTGTGGTTAATGTACACTTATGAGGTATGACTCTTCTGAATGTTTTTAGCTACAATTAATTAACTAGTAAAAGAGGATGTATTTGTGGTTGCTGGGTTTTTGAAGGCTTTAGGAGATTACACAAGGATGATCAATGACTTCTCACTGTTCCCATCCGAGTTGAGGGAAGGTCGGGTACGAGGGTCATACTGGTACCATGAAGACACGCAAGCTCTTTTTGATGACTTGGACCACTACAAGATGATCAAAGAGATGTGCAGGCTCTCTTGCAGTGTCTGTGACAAAATGGAAGACCAAGGCAATGACAGCTCACGCCGACGGCCCAGGTTCCGCAACATTGAGCAACTCAAGGGCCACTTGTTCCACCAGCATAGGACCCTTATGTGTAGCTTGTGTTTGGAAGGAAGGAAGGTGAAATTTCTTTCTCTCTTAAAAATCTCATCTTTATTATTATATATTTTCAAAGCCAAACTTTTTTTCTTTTCCGGGTTTTCCTTTGTCCTTTTGCATCTTGTTGCTTAATGGTGATTCGTTATACATTTGGAAAACTATCGAAACGTAATTGCTTAGGGAATCAATCTTCTCTTCAAAATTGTTTATGGGATTATTGGTGTTTGTTCTGATTAAGTGTGCATCAGTGCATGCATTATTGCATGTCATGTATAGTGATGTTCACTGAAGAAATTGCATTCTTAATTCTAGGTAAGAGTTGAATGGACATCCTAAGGGTGGTACCCCCATGTTATATTTCAAATTAACATCTTAGTATCTATCGCAAGAAAAGGAAAAGAATAGGATATGCTTGAGCCGTACAGGATTAAGGATCCTTGCAATGTTGTTCAGTGGATCTTTGTTATGCTGCAAATGGAGTTGTATTTGGTTGTTTTACATAACCTTTTTTTTCTTGTGTACCTTTTCGTGAGTTTCTTACTTGTGGCGATTGCAATGGATCAGGTATTTATTTGTGAACAAAAGCTATACACCAGAGCTCAACTGAATCAGCATATACAGACTGGGGATTCGGAGGTGGATGGAACTGAAAGTGAAAGAGGTGGTTTCATGGGGCATCCTATTTGTGAATTTTGCAGAACCCCCTTCTACGGGGATAATGAACTTTACTCGCACATGTCAACGGAACATTATACTTGTCATATTTGCCAGAGGTGAGCATGAATTTCTTATTGAAACTATTCTTGTGTAACCTTGAATGAGGGAAGAGCATAACATTCTTCCGCTACCTTTTGCAGGCAACACCCTGGGCAGTATGAGTACTATAAGAACTACGATGATTTGGAGGTTTGGTGATGTTTTCAGTTCATTTAGATGAATTAAGATACAAGTTAATCAAATGCTAAACTTTTGGTTTGGTATAACAGATCCACTTCCGTCGGGAGCATTTCTTGTGTGAGGATGAGGCATGCCTTGCTAAAAAGTTCATTGTCTTCACATCCGAATCTGAATTAAAGGTGATTTTTAGATCTGTGTGTAGGTTCATCCTTGCTGAGTTTGTAACATGTATCACTGGGGGGGTTCATGGCTGTGTGTTAGCCTTAGAATCAAATAAAATTCAAAGTGATGTTCTATGTTGTTGGCAAGACAATGATACTCCTTTGACATGTGTCTCACTCAGTTCAAGAATAGTGTTAGTTAATACTATAAGATTGGATACATGGTCCTACGCCTGGAGGATGCTCATATCTATTTTCGAAATACGTCAGAGAAATATATTGCATACTGCTACATGATTTGGGAGCAAACTGAATAAAGTACCTTGCTACGAATTATTAGCTAACTACTGAGTGTTTTTTCTTTTACTTGTGAACGAATAATGTGTCTAAAGTATTTGTTTTAAGCAATGATATTGATAATTACTTCGTACTTTGTTATTTATGTTACCACATTTATTAATGAATACACGATAGATGGAAATATATATACTTTCTATGTTTTATTTCTTTTAAAGCTCCTGTGAGAACATGCCTGTCTTGTGTGGTACATGTGTCCATATCTGTTACTGTGTTGCTACTTGGATGGTTGTTTGAGTTCTTCCCTTGTTCTATAGTGTAAATTTCTATCGTAAGTCTCGGTCTTTCCGTTAATTTCAGAGACATAATGCTCTGGAACATGGTGGAAGTATGTCACGCTCGAAGCGGAATGCTGCTCTTCAGGTACATATCCCCATTGTTGCTTTCTCTACACCACATCCTTTGTTTTTGTAGAGTGGACTTATAGTCTTTAAAGAATTGTGGCTTCATATTCATTGTATTCTTTTTCTTGTATCATTGCGCTTGTTATAACCTGGTTGTTCATCTTGTTTCTTTCCCCTCTTTGTTTTCTCCTGATGTACGCAGATACCAACAAGCTTCCGATATCGAAGAGGTAGTGGACAAAGTAACCGCCGTGGAAGGGGTAGGACATTTCACCGTGATTACTCTGAAGACCAACTTCCTTCAGCCTATGAGGATGGTTATGATTCAGCTAATGCAGCTGGGGCATCTTCGTCATCTAGAAGTCAATTACTTTCTGATGACGATGTGGATCCATTAATTCAACCTCTGGAATCTTTATCTGTGACAGACTCGTCAAGATACCTGCTAGCTGTGTCTTCACTTGGTTCAAGGAATGCACCACTGGGAGATTCTTCCTTTCCTCCCCTTCCTGTGGCCCCTGCTGCAAATCAACAGAAATCTAAATGCGAGCCTGAAGGACCAAGGAATTCTATGGCTTCACATCTTCGCAGACAAAACAATGTAAATGTGCGCGTCTCCAGTTCAGCTCAGGTGCGACCATTAGCCAGTCGTTCTCCTCTAGTATCATCTTCGCTGTCATCGTCGTCAACTGGACCAATCAATGCTAAATTTTCCTCGAATAGTTTCCCTGAATTGTCTGCTAAGCTATCCTTAAATGGTTTCCCTGAATTGTCTGCTGGTTCTGGTCAGAACAATACAATATCTAACAGTGGAGCTTCCACTGCACTTGCAGCTGGTTATTCCAGTCTGGCAAAGGCACAGGCAGCATCAGTTTATGATTACTCGTCCATGGTTTCATCGAGTTCCATAAAGACAGTGGGGAACTCCGGCAAAATACGTCATTCCACATCTGATCCGAACCTTGCTTCGCGTGCAGCGATTGATGCTTCTTCCAATTCTGATTTTCCTCCTGTTTCGGTGGCAGCACAGGTGCGCAAGATTCCGGCAAGTGGTCAGACTTTGCCCAAGGTTGAAGATGTTCAGACTGCAAACAAGTCTCTTGTCGAAAGAATACGTTCTGCATTAGAGTTTGATGAAGATAAATATACTGCTTTTAAAGAGATCTCTGGTGAGTATCGTCAGGGAATGATAGATGCGGAAACTTATCTGGCTTTTGTGGATCAGTTTGGCCTGTTACATCTTGTTCTTGAGTTGGCCAGACTCTGTCCTGACCCTGAAAGGCAGAGAGCTCTAGTTGCTACCTATAATGCCAACCTGAGAAGTAATGGCACCATAGAGAATGGCTGGGGCACTGGAAGCTCTCATACAAAAGAGAGTAGCAGCAGCTCCAAGAAAGGCAAGGGCAAGTGTATAGATGCTGCGGCTGATAGTTCGAAGGATAAGTTTGCAGATAGTGTCATAAACACAGTGCGCAAACTGCAGTCGAGCTACAAGCCTTCTGAAGAAGTTGCTGAGGTTTTGTCTAAGGATGGGTACCGGACTTCCAAAGGCAAATTGAAGATGTCTGATGAGCCACTGCTACAAACGAGCTCACCTAGTCAACCTGCAAACTCAGTTGGCGGAACTAATCATAACTTGGGAGATGCAGGTGGAAAAGTCAAGAAGCAGAAGAAGACGTCAAAGTTTCATAGGGTTCGCCTGGGTGAGGGCTCAGCGGCAGCACTTTTGGATCTCAAGAATTCTGTTTCTGATGCTGATCCGGATTTAAATATAAGAGACACAACTGCATCCGATGCGAACAATAACAACACAGATGGTCTGCCTGCGCGAGGTGCTTGGCGCAACGGTGGAGGTCAAAGACTAGTTGCCATGACTTCTAAAGGCCCCAAAAAATAATGGCCTTTTCGAATTGGAAAATAGATTGGTGCACATAAGTTAATGATTAAATATATTGCTTTCAGCGTTGTAATTTGCAACGACCCTGGCTTTTTGGCCATGCCACCCTACTTAAGTTGACTCATACATATGGCACGATCAATGTATTGGTGAAAGGAAGATACCAGTTGGTTTGAAGGGCTAATTCACGCTTCCTTATGCCCACTTTTGAAGTTTTTAGTAATTTTTGTCAAGAAAGAAGTGCCAAGTTGAGGGATTTTGTATAATTTTACTGTATTTGAACTTTTGAAGGATTCGGCATTTCTTGAAATAAGTTTTGTGTGAATGCACCCCTGAAACAAAGTGATGGTGTAACTTTTAAATTGCAGTTTGAAGTTCAGATTATCCATGATTTTTTTTTTCTCTGTACTCATTGGCTACTGCCTTCTGTTTCTAGCGGCTGACATATATGAAGCGAGTGTTATCTGTCATTGACTATTAATATCTACTACTTCGGTAATAGTCTTTTTTTATTTTTTTATTTCTTTTCTTTTCTTTTCGTGCTAATGCACTGCATGCTGGTGGTTCAGACTTCATGCTGTTGATGCCGAAGCTAAAATAAGATGTTGGTGTTCTGATGTGATGAGATGGGTGGGACAGTTTGTAGGCGCATAAGGTGATTTGCTCATTGGTCTAACTCATTAATTAAGACTGAAACTGGATTATTAGCGTGAGTGCACTATCATTGAATCTCAAGGTCGCGCGTTCGATCCGCGCTCACCGCATTTTTCTTTGAGTTTTACGTGTCGGGGGGATTGAATATTATCATTCTCTAGTAAATTCGATCTCAAGGTCAGTTTTTAACTCCAATGCCTGTTCGTTCACATTACATGACAGCTATACTAACTTTAGGAGGTGCAAGTTTTACAATTTTGTTTTCCTCACAATAGTAACTAATCCTGACAACTTAAGGTAAGGCTGCTGAAAGGGACAATAAGGTGGCGGAAGTGTCATTCTTTACCATCGGTGGGAAGGGGACTACCTCCAACAGGGTGGTTCGAGATCGGGAGAGTTGAAGAGGGAAGGGGATTCGTGGCAAGTGTTGATAATTAGCACACATGAAGGGATCAAGAAAGATGAGGACAGAGAGAGGGGGAAGGGCCATTTAGTTATTTAATAATTAATGTTTCAAGTCCCTAATTTTAATTAGCATAATTATTATGAAAAAAAAAAAAAAGAATATTTAACAAAGGAGTAAAGCGATACAAACTGTAGATGAAGGGATTTAAGTGAAACGAAGTGATAAATGAGGCCAGGGAGGTAAAATAAAATATACCCTATTATTAGTATTATAAAGTATATAAAATTTATTTTTTGTGGGCTGTTCAACTCCATTGTAAGAATCATCACTCGCTCACTCCAATCAAATCTCTTTTTGTTTCTTTAACTCGAAGTATAATTTGGTTTAATCTCAAGTCGAAGCCAGCTCCGGAGATTTCTCTTCTCAAGTTAACTCCGGCGGGGTATATACACTCGTATTATACATACATACATACATACATACATACATACATACATCTCAGATCAGAAATTCAATCCTCTTCATCTTCAGGTGAGACAAATTACGCATTTACACCCTACACTGAATCTACTCTTCTTTTTGATTCAATCAATATTTGCATTTTACATTGCATTCATAACCAAAGGAAGGAAGGAAGGAAGGCACAGTCAGATGGGATCTGGTTACATCATGTTTGTATCTTGTATTTTACTACAACATATAATAGACTTCTGATGTTGAAAAAGACCGCTATAATGTTAATGGGACTGACAGCACACATTATTATATTATATTATATAATAGGAAGAATTAGGAACAATTTTCTGTCTGTGTGTGTCTATGTCTTAATTGTTTGTATTTGTACATTGATGTGGGTTCGATTTGTATTGGATACCCTCCACCCAATAGATAGCTTTTATTGATAAGTTCTCTTAAAATGTATGTTACAAGTGGTATTAAGTCATTCACTATGCCTCCATCAGTATGTGCCTCATCAGAAGGAGGTTACACCAGCATATAGGAGTGTGCATCGGTTCGGGAACCCAAAATTCAAACCGAACCGATTTTATTCTATTCGGTTCCAAATTTTTAGTAGCGGTTTGGGTCAGGTTTAAAATTTTAAAAATTTCTGATTTTGTGAAATTTCGGATTCAGGTTTTCTAAAAAATTTCTGGTTTAAACCCGAAATTATTAAATATTAAATTAAAAAATATAATTATGATATAATAACGGTTTTTAATGATGGTTCAGGTTCGGTTCGGGTTTGGTCTGGCCTTCCTTGGTTCGGGTTTGTGGTAATTTCGGTTTGGGTTCGGTTAAAAAAAAAACTGGTTTGGGTTTTGAGTTTTTGAATAGCCCTACCAGCCGAACTGAACTGATGAACAACCCTACCAGCAGAGCAGTATTCAAGCCAGGACTTGAGTGCTGGTGCAAAGCTCGCCCACGTGGCACAAAAAGGATCACATATGTATAGCTGAGACTAGTAAACTAGTGCAAAATCCGCCCATGGGTATAGTCAGGACTAGTGAACTAGTGCATAGCCTGTCTGCATGGATGCAGAGTGCGGGCCGTGGTGCATTGTAAGGATCCACTCTGGTAGTGTAACCTAGTGGTATGTTGTTTATATGCCTTGGATACCTTCCACTTAGTAGTAGCTTTTGGAGGTGAATTCTACTAAGGTTACACCCGACTCCCATTTAATGTGCTTTATACAGGATCTTTAGCATTACTGGTCTGATGTAATGTTGAGATGCTTCTGAGGTGTAGGTTAAAGGAAGTTTAGTGTACCCATCGTGTTTATGCAGTGATGGAGGCAGGGGGGTTGCACACCCTGATTTCAATACAGTTGGTATATATTTATTTAGTTACACAGTGTTACAACAAATAAGTGGTTGCCTAAACAGGAAGTTGACTACAGTTCGAATTTTGGTTGGTTGGTTTTTTGCTGGCCACTTATTTTTACTACATTTGTGCTTTCCTCTTTTTATAGACCCATTGTGTTTTACATTACTAAAAAAGTTTTCTTTATTTTGGTTTTTTGACACAATGACATAATAACATATGCAGCATACAAAAATTGCATTGCTTACTATAATTATTTATCCATTTGTCTTTTGTTGCAATTCGAAATACTTTGTTTGAGAGTACCGAAAAATATTTAAGATTTTTTTTATGTAACTAATATCTTCTTTTGGCTTGTAATCATGGTTAAAATTT
>MKEJ01079188.1:0-17351 GCA_001753735.1 Embelia ribes | reverse complement strand
ATATTATTTTATTTTAAATTGTTGTATTGAAAAAGTAAGAAAAAAATATTTTTGAACTCCATTTGAACAAAAAAATAACTCATATTTCAATTCAAATTTAAGGCATTTCATTTGTTTTTTACAATCAATAATAGAAATATAACTAAATCACAAAAATACTCATATTAAAATCATAACAAATCTCAAATAGCTTAGAATTAGAAATTACATCAAATGTGTATTACTCATATTTATATAAATAAATAAATAACAAAACAAATCTCAAATATGATAAGAATTATAAATTACAAATTTAGAAGTACCACCAAACAAAAAATACAGACTAAAAGTTGAAACAGCCCGAAGGAGAACAAGTATAGCAGAGATAATTGAACTTTTTTAAAACTTTTTTTTTTAAATAAATAATTTGAGACCAAAGTGTTAGTATTGAGAATTTGTGATTGATTATTTTTAATTGTGGTAAATGAAATGAGGAGTAGTATATTTATATTAAAAAAATAGAATTTTTTATGCCTGCCTACGGGATGGGTCTACGGGATGGGTTGTGGATAACAGACCGTGGGTTTGCTTCTCAAACTCATACCCACCTCGCATAACTGTGGACGTAGTGCGGATACGAGTCTATTATGGGACCGGTGTGGGTCTACCCAGCGGATCGGCAGGTAGACCTGTAAAAATGTGAATCTAATGACCACACTACAAACAGTGTCGTTTACTTCCACAGAGTAGCTTGCACCATCCCTGCCATATTCTGAGTCAAAGCATAACTCTACCATCAATGGGAAATTGTGCGAAAACTAAACATGATTCCTAACTCAAAACCCATTTGCAAGCTGAAATATAGCCATCCACTTTCAAAATATGGGGAAGGCAGGCAGTGTTCGTTTTCGACTGCATTACATCATGTTACTTTCCCAGCCAAACGTGAGAAAATAGTTAGAAAACATAAAAACTCTAATATCCAAACCATTACCGACTCGTTACAATAACCAACAGAGAAGTCTTTATGCACCAACTATAGACATTGAATGGTGACAGCAGGTAATAAAGTGACAATTGGATCAATTATCCGATCAGAAATTTTTTCCCGCTAATCCGCAAGAGCTGCACCAACAAATAAAGGTGACAAAGAAGACCGTGTTATTCCACCGCCTCCAAACTCTAGTTTGGCTCGAAAAATATTTGAAACCGACATTTGTCTTACAAAACGAGAAAAATTCACCCAATGATGGTATTCAAAGAAGCTTTTGTCCATCCTAACGAAGTTAAACGAAAAGGATGGCTTATCTAGCCCATCTGAGTAGAATTTCGACATCTTCACCACTTGCTTAAACGATGTCTCATCCAAATTACCCGAAAAATTTTCACCCTCTACTGATACATCACATAATCTTGCAGCCAGTAGAAGTTGTCTAAGAAAACCCTCTGGGCTACTAACCGGGTTGATCTGCTGCTCATCCACATCTTTCATTTCAAAACATGTACAAGACAAAGTGAACCCATACCTACCAAACATTCGAGCAATGGGTAGATATCCATCTCGGATTGCTGTATTGTAGTATCCAGCAGTTAGCTCTGATGGATGTGATTGAGCTCCATAATGCCAGTGAATTCCAGAAATTTTTCCTGATATATCAATTTCACTACCTCGAAAGATGGTTTCTGTTTCCGAGCATATCCTTTCCCCATGCAGAAGCAACATCCCCGAGTACCACTGAAGGAAAAAGTTGCCATACAGTGAATTCCATGAACCATCAGCCTTGAAAAAATCAGTATTTTCAGGATCATGCATCAAGTTGCTGGCACCGATGGGGCCACGATTTGCCCACTCTCGCATTCCAATCTTTTCGGCACAAGCATTTAAAGATGCAAGCATATACTGTCAATTCAAAGGGAAGAATTAATCGAACTAGAATAGAAAAGGGAAGTGAATGATATGCTCTAATTCACAAATCAGAGAGAAGAAGTGACAAAATAGTAGAACAGAAGGTATAAATTTAATCGCTCACCTCCAAAGATTCAAGTGACAGCTAAAAATAAAGTTAGCTGATGTTGGAGATGAAAAACAAATATAAATAAACAAACTTCAATATCATATGGAGTTAAAAATTAGGAGGGCAGACGGTTTCCTAATCTTTGTTACACTTGAATTGATTCCATAAATATTAGTAGGATTTTCACATGTACTATTTATTAACTTGACCAGGAAAGGACTCGCTTTGAATGGACAAACCTTTCATAGAAGATTAATTTACAATTACAATTTCTTTTTTAATATACTTCAACATCAGAGTCAACTCAACTTACCTTGTCATAGCATTGAAATTCGCCTAGCTCACGAGAGCGCCAAGCCCAGGACAGCTTTTGAGAGGGGCATGAAGGGTATCTTAGTTCTCCGGCAGGACCCATGCCAACTTGAACTCCCTGAGAGGGGACAACTGAGATCATGATATTAAATTACCACAGTTAATCAATATGTAAGACTAAAAGCATATTACAAATCATCTTACTGCGATGACACCGCCAAGAAATGGTCGGAAATTGTCTCTAAAGCTCCTCATAAAATCTGCATATGTTTGGATTGGTGATCGTCCATGTAGAACGGGAAGAGTGTCACATCCTAAGGAAACATACTCCTTATTTCTTCTCCCAAACCTATCAGAATATGCTAACTCCGGGTCCTTATCCATTTCATCAAGCACCCAAGGAGGAAGAGGAATCCTTCAGCACAAAATGAAAAGATTTTAGATTCAATCAGACATGAAAGGAACAGTTCAAAGTTGAAATTTGGCTCAGAAGCTCATAAAGTCCAGAGGAAAAATCATTCTTTAGACACATATAAATAAGCACGAATCCAAAGAATCTCAGACTTGAAACAATTTATGAGCTCAGTGGCCCCCAAAAAGGTAAGGTGGTTTACTAGCTTGGTTGTTAACTCCTTAGTACTCCAACCTTGAAGTCAAATCAAACTTTCTCTTGAGTGGCGACACTAACTATTTTGTGACGTCTCTCAGAATGAACTTTGAAAAGGAAATACCATGAATATCCCCACTCAAATTATAAATATTTTAAGAACTAGTAACTTGACCACCCACCTGATTCCGGAAGGAAGTGAAAAAATCCAACCTAAAATAAACGATTTCATATCTCATTTTGAAAATCACTTTAGATGATCACTAAAGTGGCTCCCCAAGATCAAGAGCCTTGGTACGTCCCGGCCAAACCCTTTTTTTCTTCCACCCCAACAAACCAATGCACATACACACACTAACAAAAGAAAGGAGAAAAATCCACAGAATACTTAAAGAACCTCTTACTTAGATTTGAACACTAGACATTTTTCTTTCAGCAACATATCTCATAATACATGTGCATCATTCCACAAGCATTCAACAATCCATTCTAAAATCAGAAGAGATCCAAAAATCTAAGAATCACCAAATTACTGGAAGGGACAAGGGCGTGGGACGATGAAAGTCCTAAAGGCAACAAGGTAGAAGCATATCAGCGTACAGCTATATATATAGCTGCTGACACTATGTCTAGCTATGCATCTTGATGTCATCCAATGTGGAGGGTTCAAACTTATTTATCTAAAATTTCAGGATGATACACGCCAAAGGCATTTAAATTAAACCTTCAAGCTTCTCTTGAAAATGCTCAAACCCAACCAATACTTATCTCAACTAAGCATTTTCTAAACTAATTGAGATCATCAACATGGATCATTTTCCCCAATACCGTTCAATCATGGATATTTGTTGCTAGACCAATAGACCACAAAGTGACTCGTCATTCACTAATTCCTGATTACTCCGGATAACGTCATCTAAGGTCTACCCTAACTCCTCCCTACGTTGTCTCTCTTCCATACAAACTCGATTCCAATAGGACTCATTATTTAAATGAATCAACAACACAATAAAAAATTAACACTGCATTTGGAGCAAAGATTCATCATATAGGAAAAATGTGATGGGGAAAAAAATGTTCTTGCATCCATGATTTTTTAAGAGTTTTTTTTTTCCATTGTATTTTAACATGAGAAATCTTTGCAACAAACGGATCACAAGAGAACTAATCAAGAGACTAAAAACAATCAAGACATACTATAGACATAGCAAAACTTCAAATGCCACACAGTCTAGGGGCATTTCAACATAATGGGTCAAACATATTATCTAAGATAGTTACCACATAATTCTATACATATTCAAATGCTACAGTATAGAAGCGGTTCCGCATACTGGGTAAAACAAATTATCTAAAATAGTTATCACATAATTTAGAATATATTTAAAAACCAACCAGAAAGGGTCTTCGGGGCCAGTACCGCACTGATGAAATGCCATCACCGCCCTCACCTTCAACCCGCAACACCTCGCCATAGCCACAATCTCCGCATACCCAACCCAGTTATAAACTCCGGGACCTTCCCTCTCCACAAGACCCCACCACACCTCCATTACCACCCCCTCCACCCCAGCTGCCGCCAGAGCCCTGAATGACTGTGCCATTGCCTTCCTCCTTCGCAACCCCCCGGAAACCGTCACTGCATCCGCCGGCAGCGTGACGAACACCGGCCAACCCCTCCTGCGAGGGAGGGAGCGGGACACGCCGTGCTGGAGCTCATAGTGGAGGCCGTCGTCTGTCAAATAATATACAGAGGATAAAATAGACTTGTTACATAAGAGTCCTAACTACACGAGGGCTTGTTTTGTTACGGCCTTTAAGCTCACCCAAAATATCTTATTTGAGAAATTAAATGGTGAAATCTAGAAGTTGAACTGCTACGAATTTAAGCTAAATCATTTTTTTGTTGTTGTTGTAAGCTTTTTTGTTGAAAGCCGAACTGCATTTGAGTGCTCTGTTTTGCTGTTTTGACATTAAAAAAAAAAAACTATAACCTTTAAACTGGATGCTTTTTCCACAATTAAAAAAAAAAACTAGCTTTTTTTTCTCACAAGCTGCAACCAGAGAACCCTAAATAGGAAATGGAAACTAAATCAATTTAGAAACTAAATCTAACATTACAAATTCTATATATATTATGATACCGTCAAAGCCGCCGGTGGCGGAGGAGATGAGTCGGCTGGCCGTCCGCCGAGGCGGGGGGCGAAGGCGGATGGGTAGGCGGGAGAGGCGAGTGGGGCAGTTTCTCTCTCTACAACAGAATGAACAGGAGAAGGTCGGAGCAGAGATCGCCATTTCCGAGGGTTAGGGTTAGGGTTAAGGTTAGGGATTTGCAATTGAGAGATGGATGAAATAGAATTGGGGATTTTTTATTTTTTTTTTTTTACAATAATGCTTGGTTGAAATGAAATGAATTTACGTGTCAAATATGTATATCTATACGTATGCAGATGTGGAGTATTGAGCAGGAGAGATTCACATTCTCTCTCCCTCTCTCTTTTCCATTTGAGGTTGGATTTACTTAGCAGAGAAGTTGAAGGGACTGTGGGACCGAAATTTTGGACCTTAGTCACCCTGGTGGGAAATGGTCATCTAACGTTGCTAAAAATAGCTATAATCCTAGGTATGGTAAATAAAATTTAATATATTTAATTATTAAATTATTTTTGAAATATTTTATTATTAAATTTTATTTATATGGTTTTAAAACATTAACTCACTGCATTATTCCTCTTTCAAGTGTCAATACACTTTCGTTATCTCTCCCATATGAGGTTGGATTTACTTAGTCGAGAAGTTGAAGGATTGTGGTCCCGAGAAAGTTTGGATCTAGATCACCTTAGCGGAAATGGCTCGTTTAATACTCCTAAAAATAGCATTATGGTGTGATACAATTTTGTATTATAAAAATAAAATTTAATATAAGTAATTATAAAATTATTTTTAAAATTTTTTATTTTTAAATTTTATTTTTATGGCTATAAAATATTGACTTCCTACATTTCTTTTTCAAGTACGAGACACCCTCAATCCCAACTTGGTGAATAATGGATACTTTATTTTTCAATTTCCGTTCTCGTTTTTATTATTTTTCACATCAGAGGTTGATTTACTTAGGAGAGAAGTTGAAGTTACTTAGTAGAGAAGTTCAAGGATTGTGCCCATGAGAAAGTTTGGACCTAACTAACCTTAGTGGAAAAGGTCAGATAACAATTTTAAAATTAGTATCACGGTGAGATACAGTTCTGTATTACAAAAATAAAATTTCATATACATAATTAAAAATTTATTTTTCAAATTTATTATTATTAAATTTTATTTCTCTGACTATAAAATATTGACTTACTACATTTCTTTTTCAAGTGTTATAGACTCTCAATCCCAACTTGGTGAATAAGGGATGCTTCGTTTGTCAATTTCCGTTCACGCTTTGCTTTTATTATTTTTTCAATTACGTATTTAATGCTCTTATGCTTCCGTTCATATTTTTGCTTTTGCTCCCAATTAGCGACCTAGTGACTTAGATTTAGACAACTAATTATTTTATTTCCACATCTTATCCTATAGTATCCTATTATTTTCAATTAAAATTTTTATATTTTAAAACTTGTCCACAACGATTTTTTTTATAAAATTTGTTAAAAGTCATTAAAATAATTATATAAATTATAATAAAAAATAAAAAAAATTCTCCTAATCTTAATTAGGATTTATAATTTTGATGAAAAAATTTATTTTTTGATAGAGAAATTATGAATAATAAATTTTTTCAACGAGGAATCTGCTATAGCAATCTTAGATAATATTCAAGACACAAAAAAAAAAAGAAAAATTGATAGGGCAAAATTTTCAATTCAAAAATTTTTCATTCACGAAATTAATGAGAAAATTTTAATCTATAGAAAGATTGATGTGAATGCACAGAATAGAAAAGCGGTTTGACATAACAAGTCATTTTCAGTGGGATCATTTCCGAAATTTCGTATGTCATGTTCGTACATGAAAATTATTTTCAAAAAATTTATATCCAACTAAGACATTCCAAAAAAAAAAAAAAAGAAATAGATTATAATTAATCACTTTTTTTTTATTGTATTAACATATTTATACCGTTACTAAAACTATATTATTATAAAATACAATTACACATACTTTTTTAATATATCTAACAATTTTGAAGTGAGACATATATTATTTATTTAATTATTTATAATATCGTCGTTTCTCATTTTTCCTATATATTTAAGAACATTTTTCCACTCCAATTCCAAAAAAATAAGAAATAGATTATAATTAATCACTCTTTCTATAATATTAATATTTTTATACCGTTGCTAAAACTATATTATTATAAAATACGTAAATATATTTGCAATTACACATATCTTTTGAATATATCTAACTAATTTTGAAATAAGACAAGCATTATTTATTTAATTATATATATATACATAATGTCTCTTTTCTCCTATTGTTAACCTTTTATCACAAAATTGAATGTTGGAATGGAAAGTACTAGCTTCGAATAAGGTTATGTTAATTCACAAAAGGCGGATTGTCTTCTCCACACATTCGTTTCAGAATTTTTTTATAACTTCAAGCACTTCGAATGAATTAACACACTAAGAAATGAAATTTGAACGAGTAATCTTTTATTGCAAACTTTTCTACCGAATGTTTACAACTGCTACTTTGACAACTTCAAATTACAACAAAACAAAAGGAAACCTAATCTCCTAATATTGAAAACTAAAATAGAAGATAAAAGTAATGTTGGGTTGGATGTGTTGTCCTCCTCTCCGAACCATCTCTGCCTTTTTGTCGATTGTTATGGTTTTTAACTTCCTTCAACTGCTAGCACTTGTCTCTGCCATTGATTTTTCCATAGGCTTGATCCAATTGTTGCTATTAAATATAATTGTTTTGCCATTTTCATTCTTAGACGTTGTTGTGTCACATGTCCAAGGTTGGCCTACTTCCTTCTTGTGGCTTGTACACATATTTTCTCATTTTATTTATTAACATTGGTTATAATTTTACAATGTTTGTTTCAAACTTTATAAGTCTTATTAATTTCTATTATTCATTTAATTAACCTTATAACTTTAGGTTATTAATTAGTATGCAATGATTAATTTTACAAATTCATTTAAAATGTAAAGCCCTTGTCTGGGTTTGTTTATATAATTAAACTTACCTTCATCAATTTTATCATAATAAAATCAATTTATAAAATTATTAGGTACAAACAATGCCCCCTCATTTGGTCAATTTAGAACTAAATTGGGCAAATGAACTATCAAGTATTTTGAATAAATTTTGGTCAAATGAACCATCAAATATTTTACTTAATTTAATAATCAAGCATTTGGTTCTCGGTATCAACATTTCATTACCTAAAATTGTCTATTTCTTTCTAAAACCCTAAAAATTGCCATTTTTTTTCTTATTTTTTGAGCATTCGAATACTGAAATGCACTCAATCAACCATCTGAAAAGTACTTGAACAAGAACGATCAAGTCAATAGATTCCCTTCTACTCTATATGAGGTTACTCGAGCTCTACCCAAGAACTATTTTACTCAAATTTCTCATGGGGATAATTTGTATGTCCTAGAACCAATCTCATAACCTCACATCCCTGCTAGGTTAGTAGATGTTTACTCACTTGGCGGGGAATGAATGGTTCTTCACCAACTATCTCATCTCCACTGAACTAACTAGGATGAGAAATTGAAACTATGTTTTAGGTTTTGGACTAACCTTACTCCTGAGTAGGTTCAATGGGTGGATAGAATGGCTAGGTTCCTTTTCACATATTGGGAAAGGATGGGTATTGGCCGTATGTTTCACGTTTCGAAAGACAGCTTTGTCCAAGACCCCTGGCTTACCAATATAGCAACATACTTTTGGTCTTGCTCAAGCAATGCACTTTTGCTGCAATGTGGGTTTGTTGCTCCCATAGTCTTGGACATAGTGCACTTAACTTTCTAGCTGCTGGAATTGAGGTTAGTCCACTCATGTTGAACCCTGATCCTTTCTTTAAAATTCAGATTCTAGTCAACATTTCCTATAATGACCTTATTAAGTATTTTGCTAAGGAACATAAAGACCCTTCCCCCGTAGAAATAACAACTTTTTTTTTTGGCTATGTAAATTCATTTTCTGCGTGTCTAGCCTTAGGCCGACTAAGGAATACCTAAACGTAGTCATTTGCCTATCTAAAGACCATAAAATGTCCAGTTTCCTCCGTACTAGGTACTTTATACAAAGGCCTTAATGGCTTTGTTGAGAATAAGATTACTAACAATATCAGTGTCCCTTATTGGGTTTTCAAGCCTTACTTATTGCTTACTTCCATTTTGCTATGGGTCCTTTTAATCCTCTTCTTGATTCAATTGTTCCTTCCTATGCTGAAATTTTCCTTTGCCATTTGGCTATTTCTCGTAAGATTTCTTTTTCAAAGTACTTTTCTGTATTCTATTAGGTAAATAGAAAAGGTAGTGTAGTTGGATTTCTTACTTTTAAGGAATGTACATACTCTCCTCCTGATTTGTCATTGTTCCTTCCTCCCTTCGATCAACACACCTACAATATTCAGGGGGAATTAAACAACTTTTGGGATGTTATCTTAGTTCCTAGGTTCCTTTTTGCTGCCTTTTTCCAAAAATGTTATTTGGAAAACTATACTCTAAGCTTGTTTGCTAGGTAGCTAGGTTTTATTCAATGGTTTCTTTTCCTCACATGCATCTAAGGGTTAGGTAACCAGCCATTGAAAAGCCCACCATCAGTAGTAAGGATATGAAGGTAGTACAACTTGCACTTGATGATTATACCTACAAAATTACCCAATTTCAAGTACTCCCATTCGAACTTGGGAGAGGCATTAGGTAGCCTCATCTTTCCTTTAATATGGATGATTGCCTTTGAAAGCTTAGGATTTGTTCCAAATCCAGCTTCACTTATGTAAAGAGTAAGTTTTTCTATCCTTACTTTAAAGTTTGGGCTAAGTCTATTAGTATCTTCATTCTCATTATACTGCTTCACTCACAATAGTTCAAGGAAGTTTGATCAAGCTCATGAAGGTTTGTGTGACCTACTTCAGGTTGGAGATAAAATGAGATGACAAATTAAAACATATGGCAATTATTGGCCAAGTATTAGGAAGGATTTATGATTTATGCCAAAGGATGTCAAAAATATCAAATGCATAGCCCATTTAAAAGGGAACCAGCTTATTATTTGCAATTAATAGAAAAAACTTTGGTCTTTTAGAGGTTGGGCTATTGATATAGTTGGTGAAATATTACCACATTCCTCATAAGGAGACAAATATATATTAGTGGCTACTGACTATTTTACAAAATGGTCAGAAACAATTACTATGAAAGGGATTACTCAAAAGTAAATAATTGATTGACTTAAAAATGATATTATTTGTAAGTTTGGTATCCCAGAAAAAATTACTATTGATCAAACAACCAATTTTAATGGAAGTAAAGTTCAGGAATATATGTCCATATTTGGCATAAAATTGTTAAATTCAACTTTATATTATGCATAAGCAAATGGAAAAGTTCAATCACATAATAAAATGATAAAAGGAGCAATTTTTTAAATGATTGAAACCAACCCAGAGAATGACACATAATGATGCCAAGGGAGTTATGGGCCTATAGGACTTCGAAGAGAGGAAGTACTAATATAACCCTTTATGAAATGGTATATGGTCATACAACTATTATACCTATAGAAATAAATATTCAATTCCAGATTTTTAAAAGTGATTTTTCATTTCTAGAAGCCATGAACATAGAAATAGATTATTTAGAGGAAGCAAGACTTAATGCTCTAAATCATATCATAGCCCCAAAAAAGAAAGTGAAAAGGGTTTATAATAAAAGAGTGGAAGCTAAATCTTTTATAGAAAAGGAATTAGTATCAAAAATTATATTACGTGTGAGTTCGAAGAATAGGATATATGAAAAAAGGTCACCAATTTAGGAAGGACTATTTCGAATCAAGAAAATCTTGACATGAGAAACCTACCAATTGGAATCCCTACAAGAGATAGAACATAAAAGGCAAATAGGTGGGAAATATTTGAAGAAATATTACCCATAAATATGGGAATCAGTTAATGTGTTACTACAAATAAAGGTAATAAATTGCAGTTAACTGAAAAAATGCAAAGCACAATATGACATAATTTGATCACAAGTAGAAACTAGAAATTACATTCATAAAATGATTAAATTCCATGCTGTCATTTACATCAAGATTCTTTAGAAGTTATTTACAAAAACAAAGTAATTTCTAAATTCAAGGTTACAAAAATTCCTATGTTACTGCCTGGGATTGTTTTTGAATCAGGCCTTGAAATCCTTCCACCTTCAAACATATTGAGCCAGTTGTGCTTGATGCAATGTAAAGTCTTGGTGGGCAGTAGCATGGGTTGAAGGTCCATCCGTGATGGTGCTCATCAAACTTTTGGTCTCTTAAGACTTATTAGTTATTTGTTGTTGAAGAGCCATCCTTTTCTCTTTGACAATATCTAATTTCTTCCTCAACTCATCTTCCTTTGCTAAGGTTCCAACCAGTTATTCTTGCAGAAGCTTGCAAGCTTCAAGGTTATCTCTCAGTTTAGACCTAGTGCTTGACAATTCTTGTGTGGATGATTGAGCTTGAGAAATCTTGGTCTGATGATTGTTGATATCATCAAAGCTGGCCTTTAGTTCCTTGATGTAAGCATTGAGCATTGTCCTTTATTCCAAAGATAAAACTAACGGGACAAAAGACTCAAACTTAACATTCACTTTTGTAAATTCAACTAACTTGTTGTCAGTTAGATCATAAACTAGGATCTCAATTAAGGTATAAAACCTATTTAGAATCCCAGCTTGGTATTGATCAATTGGGAAAATCAGTAAAGTTGAATTAATGGAAGATGAGGCCAGGTCAAAAGAAGCTTCAAATGAGGCCACTTCTTTTAAAAAAGACTGGAAATCAACAGGTCTAAGAAAGTTGGAACCTGAAATAGAAATAAAACTTATTAGTTTTATAAAAGTTAAAATCAGAAATCAAAATCACAGAGTTAGTAAATCTTACTACATCTTCATTCGAAGGCAGAGATGTAAATAGAGTGTCTTGTGACTATGCAACTATGTTTAACACCTATAAATAAAGGTGACAATAAGAGCATGCATATGCACTAAGATGGGATATGAAATTTAAATATAAATAAAGTAATAAGAACCTCATAAATACTTACTTCTAGTACAGAGGTTACAAAAGGAGGTTCAGAAACTTGACATGTTTCAATAGGGACCTTTTTAACAGCTTTTATTGGGGTCTCCTCCCCAATAGCTGGATCAGTACTTACAGTAGGTACCTAGGAAATGATTAGAACTTTCTGTGTAGAGCCTTTGATAGCCAAACGAAGAAATGTTAATGTCAGGATAAATGTACCAAAGTTGGTATATTATATATGAAAATACTTACAGTCTATCAAGAAAGAGTTGGTGAAGTAAAGGAACTTTTATTCTCCCTTAGGCAAACAAGAAGGGGGGGGGGGGTGGGATTTTTTTAAAAAATAAATACTTAAGAAGGTAAAAGATTGCAAATAGAGTTTGGTTCGGCCAGAGATCTGTTTATCCCTACATCTACTCTTTCAAGCATTGCTTAAGATTCCCTTAACTTCAATGATGTTTAAACCAGATTCTAGTTTTTTAAAAGCTAGCTTTTTTCTACTTGAGACAATCCCTCAAGCTAGAACGAAATTACTTTGAAAGTAATACAATTTTGGACTCAAGACTAGAGCCAAGAAAGCCTAAGATATATGTATTAAAGTAAGAGTACATGGTTTTTAAAAGCCTAAAAGTAAATAAAACAATAAGAGTGAGAAGTAGAGAGATAAATTGTTGCTTTGGATGATTTGAAACTCTCTTCAGTCTTCTCTATTTATAGTGTTTGAGCTTGGTATAAGTTATGGCAATTTAATCTCAAATGATAGCAAAAGAATCAGAATCCTTGATATTCAGCATGCGGCCATCAGCTGTTGAAAGGCTGATCATCGGCTGTCATGCGTCTATCAGCTAACAGCCTCTGGATCGTCCGTGGTCGACTTGACCGTATGTTGTTAGGCTTCTGACGATCAATTGTTGGCTTCTATTTTCTATTTTTGAGCTTGTTTTTGTGCCAATTTCCTTTTGCAAGCTAATTTGAAACTTTACACAACTCCAAAAGATAATTAACACATCAAATGAGAATTAATAAATTTAATTATTTATTTTAGTTATTTTCAAAATATCTTTGAATGAATTTATAGGATAACAAAGAATTTGGCCTTCAATAGGCTACACAAAAAAAAATACTAGAAAGTAGTGATGAATGCTTTCAGACACCTCAATAGGGGCAAAGGAAAGGCATAAGGGATCATGAATAAAGAAAAGTTCATCATCCACTAAGCTGTGCAATAACAAAACAAATTAATACAAAAGAATACTTAGCAAAATTGTTCACAAAGGTGAAAAAGAAATGAGTAGTCTAACCATTGAAGATTTTAAGGAGTTATCTTCGGAAGTAGATACATTAAGTTACAAACAGATCTCTCCCAGAAACCTAATAATAGAAAGGTAAACATAGAATGTTGCAGAATTTAACAAAATACAAAATAAATAAAATAGATAAAGGATATTGAACTACTAAAGGCGAAATATCCATTACATCCTGCAACAATAAGGAAAGCTAAGTAGAAAATAAATACTTAGAAAATGTATACAAAGATAAAAATAAGACAAAAAGCCTAACCTTAGGAGTGTGATATGAAAAATCTTGAAAGAAACACTTAGGGCCTCATTCAAAGCCCTACTAGAATCTTGGTAAAAGGAAGAAAAACCATCATACATATGTTACAAAATGCCAAAAGTCATAACGTTCAAAATAAACATATGGCATAACTAATACCTTGTCTGCATCAATTCTACAAAACCTGTCAACTATGGCCATGACTTTTTAAAAATAAAAGGCTTGTATGAACTTGGCCTAGGTGATGCAAGAGGAAAAGTAGTAAAACTTTTTTTTTTTTTTAGCATTTTCTTTTAAGCAACCTACATTGAATAATTTTGTTAGCAATTAAATGTTGAAATGATAAGAGACAAGTTCAAATAATAAATTAACCTTAGTAGAAGGTACCACAACCTTTCTCTTCCTTACAAGGGCTGCAATGGGTTTATCATCTTCTTCTTCATCATGGAAGAAGTGTGAAAAGAAGGTGCAGGAAATCCCAAGAACTAGAGCAGTCAAGCTAACAAGATTTTTCTACCTAGATTTGGGCTGAGCCTTTCTAAGGGCAGAACTTGTACCCTCAGTAGCTATAGGCTTTATATTAGACTTAGGTTTTTTACCTTTTGAAGCCTTCAAAGTCCCTTATATACCTATTCAAAGAGAATAAAAATATTTAGAAATAATAAAATAGAGCTTTCTAGAATTCTAAGGCTTATAAGAAGCTTACTCATAGAGACTACTGATAATGGTTGCACAAGAGGAAGAGCAAAGTCTTTAGTCTTAAAGTCCAGGCTTCCTTGAACAGTCATAAACAAGGAAATATAATGAGAGTTATAAGGGGTGATAGTAAAATTCATGCAAGATTAAAAATGGGGATAAAAGACTTACTCTTTACAGGTGTAGAACTAGACCTGGAGCTCAGTTTAAGCCTTCGAAGGCATTCATCTACATTCGAAGGGATGATCAGGTAACATATCAAATCCCACCAATCTAAGAAGAGTTTTGTAATGCCTTTTCCCAGTTGGAATGGAAGCAGTTGGAACAGGGGAACCTTGTTGTGAAAGCCATCAAGTGCAAGCTGCATAACATCCTTGCTGTTTATAATAGGCTTTTTAATGGTTGATTCCCTAACTCTTGAATGCATATAGGGAAAAGGAACCCCTTGAATGAAACCCAGTTGCCTATCAAACTGGCTTGGGGTATAATTTTCCAAAGAACATTTTTGGAAAAAGTGAGCAAACAAGAACCTAGGAACTAGGATTAAGCCCCGAAAATTGTTCAACTCTCCTTAAATGTTAGGAGAGTATTGATCAAAGGGAGGGAGAAATAATAACAAATCAGGAGGAAGGTGTAGAATCCAGAAAAGTACTTCGAAAAAGAAGTTTTATGAGAAAGAGCCAAATGGCAAAGGAAAAATTCAGCATAGGAAGAAATAACTAAATCAAGAAGAGGAGCAAAAGGACCACTAGTAAAAGGGAAATATGCAATAAGTCAGGCTTGAAAATGCTAGAAAGAGCCATTGACATTATTTGTGATATATTCTCTACAAAACCATGAAGGCCTTTGTATAGAACACCCAGTACAGAGAGAGCTAAGACCATTCTATGGCCTTTGGTAAGACAAATGGCTAAGGTAAGATATTCCTTAGCAGACCTAAGGTTAGACATACAAAAAATGAATTTACACAGTCAAAATAAATAAATGGTTATTATTTCTATAAGAGAAGGTTCCTCTTTTTCCTTAGAAAAGAATTTGATAAAATCATTGTAGCCAATATTAGTTGGAATTTGATTCTTAAGGAAGGGATCGTAGTTATATATGAGTAGACTAACCTCAATGCCAATAGCTGGAAAGACAATCAATTGGTTAATGTCCAAGACTGTAGGAGCAACAAAACCACATTGCAGTACAAGAGCATTGCTTGAGGGGAACCAAGAGCATGTTGCCGCACTAATAAGCCATGGGTCTTGGCTAATGTTGGCTTTCGAAGGTGGATCATGTAAGCAATCCCCATTCTTTCCCAGGGTAGAGTAAGATGATTGGATATCCTGTTCACCCATTGACTCCACTCAGGGGTACGATTTGTTTAGGACCTAAAGCAAAGTTTTAATTTTTCATCCCAATTGGTCCAGTGGAGGTGAGATAATCGGTGGATGACCTCTCCTTCTTATCAAAGAGGATAGACGTCTGCTAACCTAGTAGGGATATGTGGTTCTAAGATAGGTCCAACGACATATGAGTTATCACTATGAAAACTCAAATAGTTCTTGGGTAGTGTCTGAGTAACCTTATACAAAGCAGAAGGGAATCGATTAACTTGGTCGTCCCTGCTGAAATATTTGCTAGAGGGTTGATTGTGTGCCATTTCAATATTTGAATGCTCCAAAAATCTAAAAATGGCAGGTTTTAGGGTTTCAGAACAGAGAGAAAATTTTAGACAATGAAGCGTTGATGCAGGGAACCAAATGCTTAGCTATTAAATTAATTAAAGTATTTGATGGTTCATTTGTCTAAAATTAATTCAAAATACTTCATGGTTTATTTGCTCAGTTCAGTTCTAAACTGACCGGGCATTGTTTACACCTAATAATTTCGTACATTGATTTTATTAGGATAAAATTGGTGAAAGTGAGTATAATTACATAAAAGACCTAGACAAGGGCTTTACATATTAAATGAGCTTGTGAAATTAATCATTGCATACTAATTAATAACTTAAAGTTATAAAGGTTAATTAAATGAATAATATAAATTAATAAGATTTATAAACTATGAAGCAAACATTATGGTTAAAATGATAACCAAGTGTTAATAAACAATATAACAAAACACATGAGTTAGCTACGAAAAAGAAGTGGGCTAGTCTTGAACATGTGGCACAAGAATAGCCAAGTACGGAAATGGCGGCAAAATAGTTATATATGCAGATTTAATAACAGCCATTGGATCAAGCCCATGAATACATAAATGACAGAAATAAGCACCAATAGTTAAGGGAAGTTACAAGCCAAGAATTACTATAAAAGGGCGACGAAAGTTCGAAGATAAGGACATCATATCCAAACCAACATTACTTTTATCTTGTATTTATTTTTCAGCATTAGGAGTAAGTGTAATTATAATGTCCCGAAAATTCTGAGCTAATTTTTTGCATGTATGTGTTGATATTATATGTAGCATTTGTACATCTAAGTATGACATTATTGTGTGATATTGTAATATCCCGAAATTTATGGGTAAATTTTTCATGCTATTAAATAATATTATACTAGTTATAATATTTTTTCTCTATTGTATACATTATATACTAGTGTTTAGAAGTGGTGGACGATTTTTTATGATCGTAGTTTGGCCTTGAAAAATGATCAAACATAATTAAGTGTAAGTTGTATTCATGACAACAATTTAGTTTTTGGACAATATCTCGCAAACGGTAACTCCGATTGAGGCTTATGATATAGCATCGAAAAATTATTTCATGTATCTATGACTTTTTTATTTTTCAACAGCTAATTCAAAGTGTAGAGTGGTCAAAAAGAGGTCAAAAGTGGCAGTGACAGCAACAGCAAAATTCATGGACCCCACCAGTTTTGAATATTTTCTTATATATATATATATATATATACACACACACACACACACACACATATATT